>JBANCY010000599.1:0-25868 GCA_037040045.1 Phorticella flavipennis | reverse complement strand
ACACACACACACACACACACACACACACACACACACACACACACACACACACACACTCACACACACACACACACACAAAGGAGAGCAGAATGTTTGGCATGTGTGTGTGTGTTTCTATGTGTATGTAGGTAATAGGGCTGACTGATTGACTGATTGACGGACTGACTGACTGACTGACTGACTGACAACAACAACAATACGCACCGCTGACCAGCGGCGGAGGCAGCACAATTACCGTTAACATTGTGTGTGTAAAGTTGACAATGGGGGGGGGGGGCGTACATTGGGGGGAAACCGACCACCAAGCGACCAACCGACACGACACTTCCTCTGCCTCCGCCTCTGCCTCTTGGGCTACGGGTCCACCTCTCCAAGTGCTCCACGTTTCCACCTCTCCGTCTCCATCTCCGGCGAAGTCTTCTTCTTCCTCCACGTCTTCCTATGCATGTCAAGTGTGTTGCATGCCATTGGCTACCGGAAAATCAATCGACTGTCGACTGCCGGCTGACAGACGGGGGACGGGGGAACACATAGGGGGGACGGACACACAGTTCGGGCCAGAGGGGGGGACACACAGTTTGGGCCAGATGGGGAGGCAGATAGGGGGAACGGACACAAAGTTTCGGATAGATAAGTATGTACAGACCTTTCACAAATAGATATCTATAGGTATATAGCCAAATATCTACATACATATATAATATATATACATATATACATATATGCAAAGGGTGCTCGAATTTCAAGACATTCACTTGAAAGCGACAGGCCATGTCCGGGTCCGGGTCCGGGTGGGTCAGTGTTGTCAACTATCGATTACCTTGAGCCCAAAGCTGATTGAAAGGAAAACAAAAAAAAAACCCTAACTCAAGTGTTGTTGAGAAATCAACTGAAACCGACTGAAGATGGCAGGGTGCATAGCTGTGTCAAGGGGCCAAGAGGGCAGCGAAGGAGCAGCAGATTCAAAGCTTAAAGTTTTCAAATCGAAATTTTCAAGATATAATATAAAAAAGTTTCAAAATTCCATCCTTAAAATTCAAAATGCGTTTCACACTTTTCGAAACTCTTTGCCTCAACGAAAGGACGCATTAGATCCATGTTTTTAGACCGATCCTACTGAAATAAGGTGGAAGCCTAGATAATAAAGAAACTTAACTACAACTAAAATTTAAATGCAATAGCTTGAAAAATATAGGTAATATTAGGAATATAAATAATCTCGTGCGGTTTGCATAACAGAAGTCGCTGCTTATTAGGGATATTGGCATTATCTGGCAACACCGGCATTTTGGAGTGACATAATTAGGCATTATTTCTTAATTCATATAAAGAGGACGAAAAACGCGCAGGTCCAGGAACGCCACGAAAATTTGAGGATGAAGAATCGGAGACATTACTCAATGAAGACTCGTCACGAATGGCAGAGGAATTTACAGAACCGCCTGGATGCACTCAACCAGCCATTTCTTCCTATCGTTTAAAAGCAATGGGAATCATTCAGAAGATAGACAATTGGGCACCGCCTGAACGTCGGGCATTGTCTGGATTATCCGACCAGGCCTCATCATCGGCGGGCAAGCCTAAAATCTATAGCTCGACGCTTATGATGTGTATATGGTGGTATCAGATGGTGTGAGCTCCTGAAACCAAACGATACTGAGGGAGGTATACCGAGCATTGCAAGCAAAACATCCGCAATTTTCGGATAGACATTGCTAAGTGATTTTGCAGCACAACAACGTGACATGTTAGTCGGGTTTGTTAAAACTCACTTGGAAAGACTTCGTTGGGAAGTTCTACCCCACCCTACGTATAGCCCAGACATCGCTCCTTCTGATTACCATATTTTACATTCGATCGCTCAAGGCCTAGCAAACCAACGCTTTTTCAATTATGAATGAATCGATTCATGGGTGAAAAAAAAAGCAAAAGATATATGGACAAAACCGACTTTTAGTTATTTGGCAGCTGTGTATGATATCTATGTGAAATTTGGTGGATCGATAAATAATAACAAATCTTAAGTGTGTGTTAACTTTCAATCCAATACGTTGAGAAACATGGCAAAAATGGGCAAAACCGACTTTTGATTATACAGTCGAACTTCTCTATAATGAATACTAACGGAACCAGAAAATTACTTCATTATATAGAAACTTCATTATACAGAAATTACAGAAAAATACAATAAAATTGGAACGAAAAAGTTGTGTGTTTGAAGTCAATTCATAATAGGGAGAGCTTCATTGCATAGAAGTTCATTATAGAGAAGTTCGACTGTATGTCTGCTATATAGTGAACTGATCCGGCCGTTTCCGATAAATCAGATAGACATTCAGATAGCTCCAAAACTAAGGCACACAAAGAAAGACGAGCAGATCTTTTGGAGATAACTTTCTTGATCTAAGCTCGAAGCGAATATACCATATTCCCCATACAATATTATAATCATATAATATATCCAATTTTTTATACCGCTTGTCCCACTGTGCAGCGTAAAACTATGTTAATTACATTAGCGCAATAAAAACAACAAACAAAAAATGGCTAAATTGCCAGCACTGATGCCTCAGCCTCCGCTCATCAGTGGCAACAACTCAACCTATAAACATAATCGATAAATCTTCCGCTGCTGAGCTAACTGTAGATTTGTAGATTGTGTAGGAAAGGAAAGGAAAGAGAAGAAAAGAAAGGCAATGAAAGAAAGTTCTATAAAGCAAGTGGACGGATGATTGGATGGAATGGGATGGGATGGGATGGATGACATCACGAAGCGACCAACCGGCAAATTAAAGCTCATACACGCACACACACGCACATGGGAAAGGTCAAATATATGTGTAAATGTAAACCGTGTGGCAACACTGTCGACTGTTATCGACAGTTGCGTGTTATCGATTGGCACACAGAGTTGTGGCTGGCGACAGCAAGTCTAAGCTGAACATGGAGCAGTTGCGTGGGCGGCTTATCGATAAGCGCAGGGGCATGTGGGTGGGTGTGGCACAATGTATATATAGCTATATATGGACATAGGTAGATATAGATAGATAGATAGATATGTATCTAAAGAGCCGAAATGGATGTGGGTCAACAACCACCAACTGAAGTTGACCTACATTATTATGCTTTAAAATGCACACACACACACACACACACAACACACACACGCTGAGCGCCACATTATGTAATAATGAATGACGCCGACGCTGACGTCGACGCCGACGCCAACAGCCGCAGCGCCATTTAACGGTATAACTCCGCTGCGTCTGCCGGCGCCGGCGCAGACAGAACAAGCGAAACGGTTATAAAACTTCGAATCGGAGTTGTTGTTGTTGTTGGTTTTTGCATGCTTTCAAATTGGAGAGTCAAAAAGTGCAAGCAGAGCGTAAGAAGAGAGAGGAGAGATTTAGATAGAGAGCGCGCGCGAGGCGGCAGAGCGGAGAGTGAGAGAGCGCGTTTGATAGAGAGTTGCCACATAAGCGGGGGGCGCGCAATATTGGTAAACAACAGTGCAGCCCATTTGGCCGCAAAAAAGCTAATGCCAAATGTTTAGCTTTTTTTTAGAATTTTAGAATTTTTCGTCAATTAGCTTTTAATGGAGTTGCATCTTGTTCCAAGCTTTAGCTTTTTTTAGGGTATTGCAAATCTTAGCCGTATTTTGCAAACTTTAGCTTTGTTTTTCCTATTAAATTATTATTATATGGCCATAAAAACCCTAACGGGTCAAAGCCTAAAGCACTATTTTCCTTTATTTCAGCTTTCTTCACTGAAGCACTTTTTTTTAACTGGGTGGATTTCAAATCCTACGCCACAACCTAGTTTCTCTAAGAGGATTATGAGCGGGACTCGAACTCGCACCTCTTGTTTGGCGGAAGAGTCCACCGGTCCACTGAGGCCCCTATTGCCTATTGAATAAGATATAATAACTTTCAATAGAGAATTGCCAAAAATCGTATGGTTACCACAGTGACACATCGTTATCAACGCCAAGATCGATTATCCATGGATCCAAGCTCATGAATTTAGTTTTGGATCAGCGGGGTGTCATTTATAATGAGCCGCTCAAACTGAACGATACGAGGAAGGCATACCGACGACAATTGATGTGTTTGAGCCGAGCCTTGCAAAAAAAACGTCCGCAATTTTCGGACAAGACTAAGTAACTTCGCAGCACAAGCGTTGCACAACCACTTGGAAACACTTTGTTGGAAAGTCCTACCTTAGACATTGCTCCTTTTAATTCCAACTTAGCTCTTTACCTCTTATGAGGAAACAAAAACATAAATCGATACATCGATCGCTTCTAAAGTCGAACTGTTCCTGCGAAAATCAAAAATTGAACGAAAGATGGGAACAAGTAGTAGCAATACTAATCTTTGGCGTTAATAACCCTATCGGATCAAAGCCTGAAGCACTATTTTCCTTTATTTCTTTGCTTTCTTCACTGAAGAAGTTTTTTTAAGTGGGTGGAATTCAAGCCCTACGCCACAACCAAGTTTTTCTAGAAGGGTCAATGCCCATCGCCATGAGCGGGACTTGAACTCGCACCTCTTGGTTGGCGGGAGAGTGTGCTATCCACATACCCATATCAAATCAAAATATTTCGCGTCTAAATTTTAGCCTTTTTTTTAAAGTTTTTCAAGCTAGAAAACTGTCAACACTGCTGAAGAGGGCAACGCATCCTGTAATTTCACATTCGTTCAAAAGTTCTATCTTCTTCTTGTTCAGCTTAACTGCTCCGCCCCGCCCCCCGCTATACAGAAAGTGGGCGTGTGGGTGGTTGTTTGGGCTATAATAACGGATTGTAAAGTGAAGTTGCTTTTAAAACGGAAACGTAATTATCGATTAAAGCACGTTGTGGCTGGCTTCAACTGGCCTTTTGTCTGCCAAAAGAGGGGGCGTGCGGGCGGGGCGAATCGGAGTGGGTTAAGCGAGGGGGCTTGACAGAGGAGGGCAGGTGGATGTGGGTTCGGTCGGGTTGGGTTGGGGGTCTATCCCGAAAGGTTCATTGCATGCAATTTGGGTTGATTACATGTCTGGCAGCTTATGATGAGTGTGTGTGTGTGTGTGTGTGTGTGTGTGTGAGGGGGGGGGGGAAGCTTAGGCTTAGCGCCAGATCAGCCCAAAGCTTAGCTATAAAGATTGGCCCCAAAAATCCCCCCAAAAAAAAGTGAAAGCTGCCAAAAAGTCATTATTCTGATTATATTTTTAGTCTTTGTTTTGGGGATTTTTGATTTATTTTAATGCCCGGTAAAAGTAGGCCTAATTCCGGAAGGGAATGGAGGGAGCGGGGTGTAATCTTAAACCCAAACAGAAAATGAAACAAATAAGAAGAAGAAGCAGAGAAAAAAAGGGTTCATTAACTTTTTATCGCTTTTGCTGTAGACGAACGTGAGAAGATGAACTTATCTGATATAATAGAGGTGGCAAAATGGTATGAGACTCGTTCATAAGGTTGGTTCTTTGGTACTTAAAAATTCCAGATGTGTCGCTAAGATTTACTTATATACGAATTTCCAACTTACAGCAACGCTCGTCGCGTCTTCAAGCAGCGATTAACCCGGATAGGCGGTCTCATAGATCTTTCCAAACTTCTCCCGAACGAATCTAGTGTATTCCGGATTTTTAAACTTTATCAATTTACACGTTTGCGAATACTTTCCAATGGTTTTGAAGATACAAAAATTTCTTTGATTGTGATAGAGTTGGGAAATTGGATTAACTTTTTAACTTTTCGAACAAAACTAAGTTCTATATAGATTGTTCATGCTAACCGAAGCAGAGCAAACCTGATAATGTTACAAAGTTCATATAGTCAACAAGTTTCATTTGAATTGAGTTAAAATTCGATGAAAGTCTGATCAAATTTTTGTATACTTATAAGATGTACATATATTGGGTCCAAGCTCCTGCAATTATAAGAAAGGAATATGGAGTGATATGATATATATATCACGCCTTTCTTCCTACATCCCTAAGCAAACCATAACTATAAAATCTACAAATTGATGGTACATACTGAACGTATCAATATTTTCAACAAAAGAATCTATAATAATGGATTAAATCGAAGAAGTAAATTGAAGATCTTTGTTATTCAAAAACCGAAAGATTCTTGTGGGTTTTTCAAATATTCCCGGAGGGCAATTTCGACATCAAACTGTCATACATGCGATAACAATATATAGAAACTCCAAAAACTGAATAGATATTTTTCACAAAGATATGATTTTTTACAGCTCACATAAATATATATAGATATCTATCTGAATATAACGTTGGGAAGTCATTTAGGGACAGAATTTTTATAGAGTTCCTAACCTAATTTTTCCTTTTTATACCCCAAATTCCATTTGAAAAATGGCCAAAATTGTTTTGCCCGAAAAATGTTTAAAAGACAAAAGGAGCCGTCGCAATACCCACAAAGTATATATATTCTTTATCAGCCGAGTTGATATAGCCATGTCTGTTTGTCCACCTGTCCGCATGATAGTGGCAATTTCGTAGAATAATATTTTCAGATAGATAAAATGGCCATAACTTTTGCGTTTATAAAGTTGTCGTCAGCAAAATTGGTATATAGGGTTATGACTAAAAGGTGTAGAATGAAATTTCTCAAAATTTTGATACAACTGTCAATTTTCCCGGAAAGAGTTGAAATAACAGACACAATTTCCATGCTTTCACCATATTGAAATTGGCATCGGAATTTTCCAACTCCAAAAATGTATTCAGTTTCCATTAATTCTACAGTTTTGAAGATAACGATTTGAGTTTCAGAATATATATTTAGGAATATGTCATAAATTATTCTTATATGGCCATAACAACTCTATCGGGTCAAATTCTGAAGAAATATTTCCTTTATTTCTGCTTTTTTTTCCTCACTGAATAACTTTTTTTATGTGGGTGGATTTCATGTCCTACGCCACAAACTGGTTTTTCTAGGGGGGTTACGCTTATCGACATGAGCGAGACTCGAACTCACACCTCTTGTTGGGCGGGACAGTGTGCTATGCACTGGTCCATCGAGTTCCCAACGAATATGTCATAAAGCTATGCTAAACACAAAACGATTAGATGATAAGCAACGAAGTTAGAAGACGTAAAAATTACCGAAAACGGGCCAAAAATGGAAATGTTGAAATGTGTTAATAGGTAAATTAGCGGATTAACTATTTAATTAAAGATTAAAAGCACAGAAGTTATGAGGAATTCTTTTCAAACACCAGAGTGGGTTTAAAACAAGGGGAAAAACAACAAATTCAGCGAAAGCTTTCGAAAATTTAGGCAAAACAGACTTCTCCCTGTTCTCCTTGTAAGATCTAGAATCATTTTTCAACCCAATTTTATATGCCGTAAGCATATCTTTTAGAAAATTCCTTACTTTTAGATCATAGATCATCTTTTTTACTCAACATTTCTGGGTACAAATTCGTTTAGAACTATTTTCTCCCCTCAACTTAAACCCCCTTCTTCCTAACTACGCCCCTGACCCCACACACACACCCAGTTTTTCCTGAATCGAACCCATTGGATTTGTTTACTTTTCAAGTCTCAATATCGGATTAAACTATCCTGAAAATTTCACAAAAATCCGATAAGAAGCACAGAAGTTATTAAGAATTATTTTCGAACACCAAAAAGGGTTTTAAACGAGGGGAAAAACAACAAAGCGAAAGCTTTCAAAATTTAGGCAAAACAGACTTCTCCCTGTTCTCCTTCTAAGATCTAGAATCATTTTTCAACCCAATTCTATATGCCGTAAGCATATCTTTAAGAAACTTCCTTACTTTTAGATCATAGATCATGTTTGTAACTCAAAATTTCTGGGTAAAAATTCGGCTAGAACTGTTTGCTCCCCTCTACTTTAAACTCCCTTCTTCCGATCATGTTTGTAACTCTAAATTTCCGGATATAAATTCGAATTTAGAATTTTCTGTCCCTTCTATAAGATATCCCTCCTAGCGACGCCTCTGACCACCCTCACACACCCAGTTTTGTTCGAATCCAAACCCATTGGATTTGTTTACTTTTCAAGTCTCAATATCGGATTCCCAATCTCTATTGAATCGGGTCGGCTGACGTCACGGCTAAAGCATGCCCATAACGTCAGACCCCCCTCCCACCTCCCACCACACTCCCCACATAAAACAACAAATTAAACGGCAATTAAAGCTCTCGAGCTCCCTGCCCCCAGCCCCGGGCCTCTCCCTGGTCTAAATTCTTTAAATAGAATTTCAAAACCAATTAAAAAACAACAACAACAAAATGCAATTGTGACGTCAGAGCTGCTGACCCGTTAGCCGGGCTAATTACGGTTAGATCGAAGCTTTCGCAAAGCTCTCTCTCATCACACACACACACACACACACACACACGCACACACACATTAAGCTAACGGCAATTGTTGTACTCACTCTTCCTGCACCTCGATCCCGCTGTCGTCCATGTTGTGTTTTGCATAGTCATTGTAAGTGCCGTTATTACTGACTAGCGGTAAATGCGTCGATGTGTTCATTGCTGTTGTTGTTGTTGCTGCTGCACCTGCTGCCGCTGCCGCCGCCGCCGCTTGTTGATGCATCAGCTGACCAGCAGCTGCGGCTGCTGCAGCGGCAGCGGCAGAGGCAGCGCTGCCATCGGCCGCATCGAAGCCGAAGCTCGGCTCCACGTGCTCCGACAGCGGCGTCGGCGTCTCGAAGACCAGCGTCTCCACCATGGAGCCCTTCGACGAGCCAAACGATACGCTGGAGGAGTCCATGTTATCGGCGTAGACCCGGAAAGAGAGAGAGAGAGAGAGAGGGAGAAGACGCAGAAGAATCGATATGTTAGAGTTTTGGGTATTTCTTTAGGGATGTGGAATATGTTTATAGTATTGAGTGACAGCCTGCTGAAGTGTCGAGTGATTTGAGTGTTATCGATTACTGAGTAACTGGCCAGCTACCTATCGTTTTCAGACAAAGTTTGTGGCGATAGTCTGTGATATGTTTAGCTTTTAAATTCGTCGATTTATCGATATTTTTGCACATCCCCTAAGTCAATTTGACGCTTTCGATAACTAATCTAATTCCAAAGGTCAGCTCAATTTCGTTCATTATTCAGTTATCGATTTTAGTTTCGCAGTGTTTAAATTGTCAACAAATTTGTAATCGATTGCTTTTCAATGGACACTTTATGTCACACAAGTCGTCGATTTATCGATATTTTTGCACATCTCTAAAAAAATAAGTCAATTTGGCGATTTCGATAACCAATCTAATTCGAAAAGTCATCTCGAATCCGTTAAGAGCGAAATACCTTTATTTTGAAGCCTAAAATTGAAAATTTCGATTATCGATAGCTAATCGAATTTGAAAGGCCAGCTTAATTAGTTATCGATTTTATTTTCTTAGCGCTTAAACTGTCAACAAGCTTGTTATCGATTATTCGCTTTTCAATTGACAGACTTTATGCCACAAAAGTCCACAAATTTGACACTATCGATAACGAATCCAATTTAACGGCCTACTAGATTTAGTCAACGTTTTTAGATTATCGATAACTAAGCAAAGCATATGCAAATTTTAACTTTTGTTATCAATTTTACTTATGCGGCGTTAAAATTGCCGTAAGCATTAAATACTCTTGGTAAATTATAAAGTCCAATTCAGCTTATCGATAACTAATCGAATTTTAAGGGCCAGTTTAATTGTACTACTTTTATGACGCTCACACTTGTCTCTAATATGTTATCGGTTGTACCTTTTTTTCATGCCTCGTCTTCGAAAAAGCCCAAATATTAATATTTATCGAAAAAGTTGTTTTTCAAATTTTTCATTAAGTAATCAATGTTATCGATAACATATCGCTTTAGTGATAGCTATTATTCCAGATAATTACAAATCGATAACATAAAAGTTGCTTTACTTAAATTTCGAGAATTCTGTTCGTACGCACGGAACATAAACCAAGCGCCATGTACAATAGCCAAATGAAAAAATTTATCGATTTTTTCTTTTTATTAAATTGTATCCGGGCACCTCAAAAGAAACACTAGAAAAAGCTAAATCCTAATTAAGTTAAACCAGCTTAAAAATTACGACATAGACACTTTTTGATTTGCTGTTGTTAACGATAAATATATCGATAACAATATCAATGAGATAATTAGTTATAACCCGGAGCTTTTTTAGATAATTTAAAGCTATATGCTTTGAAATTTTCTGCCAGCAAAAATGTCGATAACATAGACAACTATGACTAACAATTTATTAACGATATATTGATCGATAACAACATCGAACTAAATGGTTATAAACAAGAGCTTTTGTAGACGTTTTTAAGCTTTTTATTAAACATGCTTTGGGTTTTGAAATGAAAATTTTAATAGCAAATTGACTTGAGATGCGAACAAAAAATATGTCGATAATGTTATCGATAAGCTAATTAGTTATGAAATATAAGTTTTTAAGCTAATTTTTGTTTTGAGTTTTCTTTATCAGAACATCTTTTAAGGTTTTTTACAAGCGATAATTAATCGAAATTGTCTTCACATGCGAACAAAAATTATATCGATAACATTATCGATAAGCTAACTAGTTATGAAAAAGAACTTTTCTAGCTAATTTTTGTTTTGAGTTTTCTTTATTAGAACATCTTTTAGGACTTTTACAATCGATAATTAATCGATAACTTACCGTTTGAGTCCCACGCTTTTGGTGCCCAACTTGCTCAGTTTGGGCTTCTTCTGGTTGGTGGGCGGGCGGTTGAATTTATCACTTTGATCGCTGGAATCGGCGGCGCCGGCTGTGGTGGCCGTTTCCTCGGACAGATCGTCCATGTCATCGCATCTGTTGTTATCGTTATCGTTATTATAGTTATTGTTACTGCTGGCCAACAAGTTATCGTTATCGTTATCGTTGTTATTATTGTTGTTGCTGTTGCTGTGCGGCTGTTGGCGGGACGGTTGCAGCGCTGCATGCACCAGCGCCAGCGGCAGCGACGTCGGCGGCGATGCTGCAAGCGACGACGTTGGCGCCGGCAGCGGCGGCGTTGGCGTCAAAAGCCTGGCATGCTCATCATCAGCTGCGACGGCGGCGGCGTTGGCAGCGCCGCTGACCGAGGCAGCGACTGCAGCGTTGCTTGAGGCTAGCATTGCGGTTGACGGCGGACGTCGACGGCGACTGAGGCTTAGGCAAAGTTTGGTTTGGTGCGGCGCGACGGAGATTCAATTTTAGTTTCAATTTGGTTGAACAACAATTTACAGTTGGCGCATGTTGAATGATTGTTGTTGTCGTTGTTGTTGTTCTTATTGGAACACCAAGGGACATGGGCCCAGCGGTTGAATGCACTCAACACACACACACACACACACACACATATAGACCAGCTAACGGTAGAAAAAGCTTTGTTCTTGTTGTTGTTGCTTTTGCCGCTTGATTGAATTGAAACCGGACGCAGCGCGGTCAGCGTCAACGTCGACGACGACGACGACAGTTCTTGCATACAAATAAAGCCGCAATGCGCTGCTTTTGTGGCCTCTGCCGACGTCAAAACTGCGCCTCTTTTTTTATTGTTGTTGTTGTACACACACACACAACAAACACACACACAGGTATTCAATTTCCGCCAGCAAATTGAATAGAAAAAAAAATTAGCACCAAAAAAAAAACAACAACAATGCAAATAAAAACAACAACAGTGTGCGGCGAGACAGAGAGGGGGAGAGGGCGCGCGCGTGTATTGGGGGTGTGCAGCTAGACAGAGACGGGGCGAGCGGTCGGCCGGGCGGGTGGCGGGCGGTGCGAGAGATGTGCAAACGCTCGATAAATTGCACTTTGGGGCGAAACACAGAAAACACCAAAACACTAACACATTGGCAACTCGATGCGGCGCATTTAACACGTTACGACTATATATAAACATACATATATATGCAGATACATATATATTATGTACTTCTTTTTTTACTTGTTAGAAAAAAAAAACAGTGTTTCGTTTATTTTGTTTGTATTTTGTCTTTTGCTCCTGTTGCTGTCGCCGTGTTCGCCCTTTCTTCGTGTTGCCGTCACAATTCGCTTTGCGCTTCGAATTTTAGCCACTGTCGCCGGCAGTGTGACTGAGTTTGTGCATTTCCATAAGCCCAGCGAGTGCCCAGTTGGTAAATAACAGCTACTCAACAGCTGGGCACATTCAAATGCAAAGCGCTTAACATTAGGGTGACCAGCCCAACAATTTACTTACAAGCAGTGTTAACAGTGGCTGTTAAGCCGCATTTAACAAATTTTATTAATAATCTTTATATTTTAAGCCAGCAACTGACCAAATAGTAAATAACAGCTACGCAACAGTGGTCACATTCAATTGCAAACATTTAACATTAGGGTGACCAGTTAAGCAATTAACTAACAAGGAGTATTAACAACATTCCAACAGCCGCATTTAACAAATTTTACCAAAAAGCTTAATAATTTAAGCCCAGCAACTGAGCCATTGGTATATAAAAGCTACACAACAGCTGATCACATTCAGATGCGCATTAACATTAGGGTAACCAATGGCTTAATATTTTACTTACAATTGACACTGTTAACAGCTTAACAATAGGGTGACCAACTTAGCAGATACTCTGTACTGCACAACTAACAGCACTTTAACAGCTGCTTTTAAAAAATTGTGTCAATAAGCTAAATAATTCAAACCCAGCAATTGGTATATAACAGCTGCACAACAGCTGGTCACATTCAAATTCAAATATTTAAAATTAGGGTAACCAATTTGGCTTAACATTTTACATAGAAATGGCACTGCTAAAAGCTTTACAATAGGGTGACCAACATAGCATTTATTCTTTATGGCACAACTAACAGCACTTTAACAGCTGCTTTTAACAAATTGTGTTAATAAGCTTTATAATTTAAGCCCAGCAACTGAGCAGTTGATAAATAACTGCTTAACAGCTGGTCACATTCAAATGCACTTTTTTATTAAGGTGACCAAATTTGGCTTAAAATTGTAAACAGCAGCTGTTACTGCAGTTGCACTGTTAACAGCTGAAGTTTTTAATAAATTTATATATATTTATAATAAACTTGAGCTCTTTATTTAGCTATAAGCGCTGTTAGCGTAATACTTTATATGTTATTAACTCTTAGGCAAATTTACCAGCCGCCACAAACGGAGCGTTGTCGATAAATTTGTTAACAAAAGCCGGCTAAAATTTGGCGCCATTTTTGAAATGAAAGTAATAATTAACATTTTATGCTATGCATTAATAATATTGTGTTTTAAAATGACTAATTTAGTTAAAAATAAGCTGTAAAAACTTATAAAAACAGATTTTTGACTTAAACAATGGACTTTTTTGACTGTTAACAGTAACAATTTTGTTATTTAAAAATTTAACATACACTTATCGATATCAAGCAAGCAGCTTATAGAAATTGTTTTGTAAGACAAACAAATAAGTAAATATGATAATAATAGCATGAATATAGCAAAAAATTAGAATTTTCGCATAAATTTGACAATTTAATGGTAACATTTTTTTATAAGACTTAACAGAGCTATCGATAGCTGGATGCCATTTGCCAATATGTTGACATAAAACAAAATAAATAGCTGAAAATATGTTAATTTTTAATAATAAACAAATTAATTGGCATTTGCTAAAGGTGAAAATTGTCTGCTTAAAATAATATTAATAATAATTCAAAATTGCGCGCAGCTGCTTAACATTTGCTTAACATAAAATACCAAAAAATTTCAAAGCAACATTGCTCTTGACGCCTATCGATAATATAAAAGGTTTGGAGTCTATCGATAAGCGCAGCATTTGTCAACTGTGTGAACAGCGTACAACACAATAAATAAATAAAAAGCGCTGCAGCAACAGTTAATTTTTTATATAAAAAACAACTTATTTTGGCAATTTGCTGTAAGTATATAAAAGTATATAAAAGAAAGTAAATAATTGTGGCGAAAAGGGGAAAAACGCAAAGAGAAATTGAGCTCTGCCTCGGTGTGTGTGTGTGTGTGTGTATGAGTCAGCGTCTTGGCCCTAAAACAAACAATAAAAAACAAAAAACAACAACGATTTACGTGGAATTCGTGTGATAAGCAACGGTTAAATAGGGCGTGGCAGTTGCAAATGCAACAAAGAGGCGGACAGATGGGCGCGGCGGAGGGGCGAACGGAAGGGGCGGCGTACAGAGTCGCGCTTGTTGGCTGAGGCGGCGGCAGCGCTGCAACTGCGACGTCGACTGCGTTTATTTTTAATTCCTTTTATGGGCTTTCAATTAAGCCTGTGTGTGTGTGTGTTCATTGAGTTCAATTTTTTGGAGACACACACACACACACATCACACACACATACATATAGATGAGGCACATATGGAGTCATCCGTCGACGTTGTCAATTTTTGCCATTTGCTTTGCGTTGTTGTTGTTGTTGCATGACTCACACGCATTTCGAACGAAATGTGACTGTGTGTGTGTGTGTGTCTATATGTATCTGTGTGTGTTGTGTGTGTGTGTGTGTCTCTCATGTCTCTGCTTGTTGACACAGTTTGCAAAGCCGCGGCTCATGCCGGCATTATAAGAGGTGGTACCAAAGGCAGAGCCAAGTGATCGATCGATAACAATATCGATAACTCATACCCCAGTAGGCCCTATATGATAGGTCCTCGATGACGTTCCTACCATGGACATGCTAGCCGAGCAAATTCTAGTTTAGGTATCAATCGATAATCATCTCGATAACTCAATACCCTAATAGGCCCACTAAATGACCATTTGCTTCCGACTCTGATAAACTGATCATATGCCAAGGCTTGAACGGTTAACTTATCGGGGATAAAGTTTGAGGATCGGTATCAAAAGCAGCCCTAAGTGATTGATCGATAACAATATCGATAACTCAATACCCTAATAGGCCCACTAAATGGCCATTTCGTTCCGGAACTGATAAACTGATCTTCTGTTACGGCCAAAGAGACTAACTCTTCGAGACTAACTCTTCGCTTAAGGTTCGGTAACAAAAGCAGACCCAATATCAATATCAGCAATATCGATAATTCAATACCCTAATAGACCCCGATAAAATATTCTTATGTTGAGAGCTAAACGTCTTACCATTCGAGCACATGATAGCTCAACAAATTCTAGTTTAGGTACCAAACGCAGTTCAAATGATCGATCGATAATAATATCGATAGCTCAGCCATTTGGTTCCGAATCTGATAAACTAGTCTTATGAAAAGGTCTGAATGACTAGCCTTTCGAGGAAAAAAATTTGAAATTAAGTACCAAAACCAGCCCAAGTGATCGATCGTTTTTCAAAATCAATAACAATACCGATATTGTCACTCTAGTTCAAATCTAGATAATCCTATGATAACGCCTAGGCTCCTGAACATTAAAGCTGAAAAAAAATATAGGTTCGGTACCAAAAGCTGCCTCAAGTGGCTCGATTATATTATCGATAACTTAAATTCTAGTTACTTATTGGTACCAAATTGGCACATCCTGATTTTGTTAAGGTTAGATACTAAAAGCTATCATTATCAAAACATTTTCGATAAGTGTAGCCTATCGCTAAATAGTCAATTCATAAATTTCAATTCATAAGCTTGAAAAACTTGGTTAATATAAGCAATAAAACCCCACTTTCTTAGATGACAGCCATATGATAAATATTCAGATCCGATTGATATTTGATAGATCAACAGATAAAAAAGATTTATCAGATTCTTTAGTATCTATAAATCATGCAAATTTTAAATAGATCATAATATAGTATCATCTAAGTGATATACATGTAAGAGCCTTTTTGTCCATATTTCCAATATTTTTAAAGCTATTAGATTCAAATTTCTTATCGTCTTCAGATTCTTAAATATCAATAAATCCAGCAAATTTCAAAAGGATCGAACTACTGTATAATATCAATGCAAAGAAGTAAATGCCTGTTTGGACGATATTTGCCATGTTTTTCAAGCTATTTGATTGAAATTTGACAAACTCTTCAGATTCTTCATTATCTATAAGTACACAAAATTTTAAGAGGATATACAATAAATTATGGAACTAATATGCTTCGAAAGAAGTATGGAATCTTAAGAAAATCTATTCTTGGGTTTCTTTCGGGTTCGATTGTTGCCACTAATTGGTACCACTCTATAGACAGCATAGAAGCACCACCTTATATAATAGGCACTTGCATTGATTGAACTTGCGTCTGCTGCAACAT
The DNA here is from genome assembly GCA_037040045.1 of Phorticella flavipennis. NCBI lineage: Eukaryota > Metazoa > Arthropoda > Insecta > Diptera > Drosophilidae > Phorticella > Phorticella flavipennis. The sequence continues at coordinate 9,641 of JBANCY010000599.1, read as the reverse complement.
TATGTCTATATATAGCCATATGCGATGCGCGTGAGGTAGAATCAGGGGGAAATGGAGGCGGAGGAGGCGGAGATGGTACACATTTTGCTTTATAACTAAAAAATTTTGTTCATTTCCATTTGGTGCCCCACTCGGAATACAGGCAGCACCTCCGACGACGTCGCCACACACACACAGAGACAGACACACGCAGGCGCGGAACCACAGAACACTCCACACATCACCAGCTCCAACAGATCTTGAAAAGATGTCTTCTCGCAAAACCGCCGGTCGCCGTGCCACCACCAAGAAGCGCGCCCAGCGCGCCACCTCCAATGTATTTGCCATGTTTGATCAGGCTCAAATAGCCGAATTCAAGGAGGCCTTCAATATGATCGACCAGAATCGCGATGGGTTCGTCGAGAAGGAGGATCTGCACGATATGCTCGCGTCGCTGGGTAAGAATCCCACCGATGACTATCTCGATGGCATGATGAACGAAGCGCCCGGCCCCATCAATTTCACCATGTTCCTTACACTCTTCGGCGAACGGCTGCAGGGCACCGATCCCGAGGATGTGATCAAGAACGCCTTCGGCTGTTTCGACGAGGAGAACATGGGCGTACTGCCCGAGGATAGACTGCGCGAGCTCTTGACCACAATGGGTGATCGTTTCACAGATGAGGATGTAAGTCCAGTAATCCATTTCGTAATACCCTAACTAATCTCGGCTCCCTTCTTTCGCAGGTCGATGAAATGTACCGGGAGGCGCCCATCAAGAACGGCCTGTTCGATTATCTGGAATTCACACGCATCCTCAAGCACGGCGCCAAGGATAAGGATGAGCAATAAAAGAGTTTATTAAATTTTGTACTTAAAATCAGCTGATCGTTTGCTGTTATTCCAGCTATGTCCAACTGTCATACGAATCGTGTATTTTATACTATATCTCTATCCATTTATATATCTACCAAACCCAATCCAACCAATCTATCTTTAATTATATAATTCCAATTCCATCTATTGGTTCTGTTCTGTAATCTTTGCATTTAAATCCCAAAACGTTTTTAATTTCAATTTTTTTTAATCGGAGCTGAGTGTGCATTGATTTAATCCGTAACGAAATTGTCTCCCGATTTTCATAAGTATTAACTCATTATTATTATTATTATTACCATAAAAAACCAAGCATATACATACCGAAATACTATACTATACATACCCTATGTACAACCCATTAAATCACACACGCTGAGTGAGTTTTTTTTTTCATATAAAAACAAATCGAAAAAAAAAAAACTAAAATTTTCTAATTGTTTTATTTTTGAACTCGAAGAATTCTTCGAAACTTTTGCCTCAGAACCTTAAAACAATTATGTTTTCGTATGTTAAACTCCAAACTCTGAGCAGAACTCAGTTCTTTTGAATCAGTTCAAATTTTTCAATCCAAAAGCTACTCTAAAAGGTTTTTTTGGGCCCAGATTTGTTTTCCAAGAGGATTTCCTTCAATCTAGGAATTTCAGTTCGTATTCTCTGCTTTAAATTCTCTTTTTTTGTTTGAGATACTTTCAATAAGTCTGTTGTTCTATCTCTACGTCTCTCTCCCTTTATATATCCCCTTCTACTTAACCCTACTTTTTCCTGAATTCTTAAAATCTCCATATACTTTCAATGATCTCCCTCTGCGTCGGATTGTCCAACTTTTTTTTAAGAGTTTCCCTCTGATGTTTCGCTTTCTGACTTCATTTATTTCTATCTTTATGTTCCTCCTTTTTCAGCGAAGGAAACAGAAATAAAGGAAAATAATGATTCAGGCTTTGACCCGATGGTGTTGTTATGTGCATATAATAATAATAATGTTCCTCCCTCCAATTACCTTCATCGTTTCCCAAAATTTATACGTCTGCCAGTATCTATCTCTTTCTATCTGATGAGATCAAGCTCTCTTTTTTCATGCTCTCTTGGGCTTTCGAGTTTTCCATCTATTACTGTTTCTACTCTTTCTAGTAGTTTATCTCTGTCTTCTTCTACTCATGTCTCCCCTAGCTCTTTCGCACTCTGCATCTGTCTCCTTCCCTAGGAGTGACATCCTCTATATGTTAACCTGCAGCTATTTCCAACTTACTCTGCAGCTGTTTGACTCTCACTGTCATTCTTCCAGGGTTTTTATAAAATTGTCTGTCAATATCTTTCTCTATCTATATATGTCCTAATCTTTATACGAATATTTATCTCATTCTATATCTCAATCTACCTCTAACTCTATTTTGGGGAGTTAAGAAAACAATTCCCCAGCATCTACACCTGCATCTACATCTTCATTTAAATCCTTATCTACTTGTGCATCTATCTCTATCTCCACATCTATCTCTATCTTTAACTCTATCACTACCTCTATCTCAGTTTCTATGTCTATTTGTAAATCTATCTATATCCCTATCTCCATGTGTACCTCTATTTCTGTCTCTTTTCCAATATGTTTCCCAGTCTCTATCTGTAGATAGATAACTCTGTACCTCTATCTCAGTCTGCATCTCTATAAATATCTTTGGCTCTGTCTCTGTCTATATGCTTTATGTCTATCGTTCGATCTTGCACTAGCTCTACTTTTGTCTCTGTTTCTTTGAATTTCTCCAATTCGTACTCCCCTCTCGGACTTTATATCATTAACTCTCTCAAGCTTTTGAAAGTTTCAAACATTCTCTGAATTTTTATCCAGTATTTTCTCCTTGCAAATAATTCTTTCCCTTAATTTCTCTAATTTTCTAAAAATGATAATTCTTTCTATAAAGGACTTTCTATATCTCTACATTTCCGTCTCTCTATCCTTTTCCATTTCTATAGATCTCTCAGCCTCTCACCCTTCCTTCCTTCCTATCTTCTAAAGTTTTGTTAGCTCTCCGAAGTGCCGTTGACCACAAAATCCTCCCTAAGGTTGTGAACAAACCCCTTTTGACTATTTTACCCCCCAAAGTCACCCCCAGCACTGCTGCTCTTCACAAGCATCACGCCCAAAAAAGACAACAATAACCATCCATTGGTTGCACAATTTGTATTTCGGACAATTTAGTATATATTTTTACCTAGGCCTATTTGTAGTGTCTACATAAAACTAACGCTAAATTCCGCGACTCAAAGACGGCTGTATTCCACTGCCGGCTGCGGCGCCAGATCAAAGCGTTTCCGGAACGACTCCAGCAGCTGGTTGAGGACATCCGCAAAAAGAATCGTGCCGGAGAAGACGAGGATGGTGCCCAGCCAGTGGCAGCCGGTGAAGGGATTATGGAAGTAGATGATGGAGAAGAGCAGCGAGACGAACTTGCGCAGTGTCACCACCAGGGTGACCGTCAGGGAGGCGCACTCCGTGGTCAGCACGTAGACGGAACTGATGCACAGGTACTGGGTGACCACGTTGCACAGCAGATAGAACAGCATCAGGGGAAAGGAGATGGTCCAACTCAGACCTGGCACGGGCAGAGGCACCGTCACCGACTCCGAGTTGAAGGCAATACTCCAGTGCTGGGCTATGTTGGTGGCCATGATGAGGAAGCCCGGCAGGGGCAACATGTGCGTGTAGAACAGGGCCTCGTTGGGATGCTTGCCGTAGCGCTTGTAGAGCACCTCCTGGTAGATGCCCATGTAGGCGGTGACCAGCAGGGCAATAGTGAGCAAGGCGATGCCCACGCTCCACCAGAAGAAGTCCGAGAAGGAGCTGTCCACTTTGAGGGACTCATGAGTGTTGTCCTTGACATCACCACTGCTGACCAACGTGCACAGGATGATGCCCACTGTGATCATGGCCACGGAGCTGTACTGCCTCAGGTTGTAGCGCTTCTTCAGCAGGATGATGCCCATGATCATGTTGGCCATCAACGAGCCGCTGCGGAAGATCATGTGCAGCGGCATGGGGATGTTGAAGTTGAAGGCGTAGTTGTTGCAGACATTCGCTCCGAAGAAGAGCACCACTAGTTTTACGTAATCCTTGAGGCCGATCTTTGGACGCACTGTGAAAAATTTCGATGAAAAGATCAGGCCCTCCAACGCGATGAAGAGGAACTGTGAGAAGGTAATGAGGTTGCCGGCACCAGGATCGATCTTGATGATGAGCTCCAGGAAGACCACGTTGCTGCAGCAGCCGACGAAGACCAGGATCATGGCCAGCAGAGCCTTCATGTTGACAGCCATTTTTTCGGTGGGCCTGCGGGTGGAATGGAGGCGGGTTAGAGGGGTACGTGAAACAAGTTGTGAATTACAAACAGTTGAGCTTAAAGCTTAGATGAAGCTCAGCTTGTGCTCGAAGAGGTGTTAGAACTTTTCAGGTGATGAAAGAGATTTCTCTGCGGATTTCAACCAAAGAACACCTTGATCTTTGCCAAAAAGCTATTCACAACAAGATAGAGCGCTGCAGTCGAGAATTGCGGATTGTAATTTAACTTAAGATTCAGATGATATCAACTACTTCCATCTTGCAATGACGTAAGTCTTATCAAAGCTTTGGATCCGCTTAGTTCATTTTAAAAACCTTATTAGAACTGTAAACTTCTTAAGTTTTCAGGATTCTATTAAGATGAAAGGAAGTTTTGGATGCCAAATTCTGTACAGCCTATATGCGCACCTATATACTATATTTCACATCTAGGATAAAAATTGTAGCTGTTTACAGACTTTTCGTCATTTTTCGGGAAAACTTTGGGGTGTATAAAAATTTTAGGAAATTGTATTCTGCAGTTTTTACATATACTTCCATATCCCGATTTTGAAGTCGATAGATCCATAAATTCAAATGTTATGGCCATTTTATCGAAACACGTTATTATCGATTATCGGCCAATGGGGCGTGGCATCCAAAGTATGCTTTTGTCACGGCGAATCATCATACCAAATTTCAAGTCTTTAGCTTTTTTAGTCTCTGAGATTTACGAGCTCATACGTAGGGACTGATAGATAGGGTTATATTGACTGGACTCTTCATACTGATCAAGAATATATATACAAACCTTTGCCCAAACTTATTATATCTATCATACCGCTTTTTTCAATAAAGATCAGGATATAAAAATTGCAATTCTTTTCTTAGCGCTCTAATTCTTGGAAGAACACAACGGTAAACAATCTGATTCTTCTCTATCTGCTCAATGATTGCCGCTGTCTTCGTTCGCTGATAAAGCCCATCTGATAAAACCATAAAGGCCTAGTCTCTATTTTTGTGGTTCTAAAGCATTAACAAATTTAGAATTCTACAACATAGATCGTCTTCTATCTTGCTTGGGTTCTACAGACAATTTAATTAAATTGCCCCCCCAATAAAGGGAAAGTGTGTCATAGCCGTTTGGCATGAGTAATGTCATATTATATGATGCGATATGACACGATATGGCGGTGCTATCAGATCTTATGGTCGGTAATATTTTATGTATTTGCACAATGTTGATAATATTTTTTTTTATCATTATACAATTTTTTAAAGGCATTCGGTTACATAACAAAATTTTATTGGAATTTGGGGGATTATATCTTTTTCGAAGAATTGCACTTAGTTCAAATTCCATTTATAGACCTCTTTCCAAACGGAACTAACTATTCCTTAAAATTGAATTTCAGGACTTGGTCAAAATTTCACTCACATTTTTCACTATGAAATCGAAATCCTCCGCGAAATACGTCTTGAAACTTAGAGCTAATGCCAAAGAATGCAGATCTTGTGGTGGCCACAGACTACTGGGTGGTTCCCCATGGGGAGATTTGCGTAGTTCTACAACGTGTTCACGGCGTAAAGTATGCAAAATTGTGGAATAGCGCGTCTCATTTGAGTTTGGGTTCGACTTATCTATGGGGCCTCACGTAGCGCCCAGCTGAAGGCAGATAGGCAATGGAATTGACGGTTCTTCTGCGTCTTCTTCCTCTTATTTTTATGGTATTTCTTTTTAATTATAGTTAGCTGTTGACAATACTAATGAAGTTGTGCTGGAGATTGGAATATATCATAGAAGTTCAGATAGTTTCTTCAGATTTACTGAAATGCGAAGATTTTCCAAACTTGGGGCTTGGAGTTGGGTCTATTTTTGATCTATCTCAGTTTTGAATGCGAAATCCAAGAAATTTGAAAAAAAAAAAACATTTAGAATAAAATCTCTAGGAAGGATAGGAAATGACTAAGGAACCATTAGGAAGAGTAGAATTTGAAACGGAATTCCTTTACAAAAGTATGGGAAACTCTCTCAATTCGGTGAGAAGCACAAGAAATCGAGTTCGAAATTCTGAGCAAAACGTTCAAATTATATGACCAATCCTTGAATACCAAAATTTCAGAAGAAAATTAAAGATTTTTTAATAGAGAAAATAAGAATCGGAATATGGTTTAAAAAAGCACTAGGAAAACATGAGATAATCTGTAGAATTTATGGACTTTTATTAAATTTTCAGTAGATCATATTAGTATATATATTTATATATATACGATCATATATATATACGATATATATTACTATTAATTCTATTAAAAATTTCAATTTTTTAACAATCTTCAGATAAATGTCTCAGAATTCACTCAAAATTTCACAGATCTTCTGTTAGATTTTACATTTTCCCACAGCAAAGTTTCACTTTTCAAGCACCCATAAAAAATAACGCTAACACCTGTCCAGATATACCAGGTTGTAGCACTCATACCAGGTGTTGGGTTCTCGTTCAGCGCGTTTCGAGTAATCCGTTTGGTTTTCGACCAATTTGAAAACTGAGCGAAGAATTCTTCGGCTGCTCCGCTCAGCGAACACGTACGAAAATCATTATTGAAGATTTTTAATTTGAAGACACGTTTAACAAAAAAAAAAATTTACTATCAAAATTTGTTAGGCGATAAAAGAACATTTGGTTCATTTGGCTCCATTTATTAATTACGCGCGGGCGGCCCGCCCCGAGATGTGGGCGTCTCTTGTGGCAGTTTTTCGTGCGTCTCCGTCGGAGATCCTCCGTGTTGTGTGGGAGAAGATGGAGCAGAAGACGGTCTGCCCGTCAGGTCGGCTGCAAGCCGAATATAGCCGAAGACGAGGAGATATCAGCATATCCAATGGAAGACTGGAAAACAGACAAAGGCAAGGCGCTTGGGGGACTTATCGGACCTGACCCAAGGTAATACGAAATTACTTTTAGCGTGGGATTTTTGCTCTAATGGCAACCGCTGATAAGGGTTTACGACCCGAAATTTAGGAAATGGGCGTAGGAATTTTAAGCATAAGTGAAAGATAAAAGAGGAGGAAAACTAAGTTTAAAATATATAGAATAGAAATTGGTGAATAGAACATTTTTGGGTGTAATGGAGCTAGAAAAGAGGAAGAAAGAAAAGAACAGTAAGACAATTGAAGAAGACAGACAGACAGAGAGAGGGAGAGGGAGACAGACAGATAGAGAAGAGAGAGAGAGAGAGAGAGAGAGAGAGAGAGAGAGAGAGAAGAGAGAGAGAGAGAGAGTGTGTGAGGAAGGAAGGATGAGTAAAACAAGAAGATATTGTAGAAGACAGACGGAGTAAGATAAGAAACTATTAAGGAAGACCTACAGATACTGGGAGAAAGACATGGAGAGAAAGAAAGAGAGAGAGAGAGAAATAGACGGGGATAGGATAGACAAAAGGAGAGAGAATGAAATGAAGAGATAGCAACAGATGGATTGAAGAAGATAAAACCGAAGGTGAGGGAAGAGTAAGATAAGGAAAGGATAAGGAGGCAGATGGGAAAATGAAGAGACCGAGACTGTAATGGGTGAGTGAGAGGGAGAATGAGTGGAGTGTGAGAGGAAGAGTAAGACAAGATGATATGAAAGAAGAAAGACGTAGAGAGAGACAATGAAAGAAAGAAATATATAAAAAGACAGACTGAGAGAGAGAGAGAATCAGAGAAAGGAAGAAGAATAAGGAAGGAAGATATATAAGAAGACAGACGGAGAGAGAGGGAGAGAATGAGAGAAAGGAGTAAAAGAAAATGAGAGCGACGAGGATAAGTGTACCGAAAGAAGAAAGAACAAGAGGGTGGAGAATGTAGTCAGTAAGAGAGAGAGAGAGAAGTGTAATGAGATTGACAGGAGGAGAAGAAGAGAAGAATTGAAGGTATGTTGGATAGAGGGAGAAAATGTTGCAGGAGAAAAGTACAGAACGGAGAATGTGTTAGACAGGGGAAAATGTGGATAGCGGAGAGTATAATAAATAAGAGACATCGGAAAAAGTAAGGAAAAAGAATACATCCTTGTAGTGTGGTAAATCGGGAGAAGAGCGAGAATAGAATGATGGAGAAAGAGTGAATTGAGATAAAGAGAGAAAACAGTTGAAATAAAGGAAGAGTTGATTGTAAAGGGAAAATTAGAATGAGGAAACACAAAATATATAGAAAGAGAGAGTGAAATAGGCATTGAGGAGAGAAACTAAAGGGAGTAAATATCGATATATGGAGAGTGAGAAATGTAACGATGGAGAAGCTGAGAGAGAATTGATAGATAGTCAGAAGGAGATAAAAAAGTTGAAGAGAGAGTAAAAAATGCACGGATGGAGGCAAATGAAATTGAGAGAGAGATAGAACTGAAGGGAAGGAGGAAAAATAGATTGGTGAAAATTTCGAGGGAGAGAGAGAAGCTAAAGGAGAACAAGTTAGATAGGTGAAAACGGGTTATAAGCTTAGATATAACTTGAGAAAAAATAACAAAAATATTGATCAAAATTTGTGGTTTATTTAGTTTTTTTTCAATTTTATTTTCTAACATTTGTTATTAATTATAAAAATTCGCTAAAATACTTTAGTATTATTAATAAAAAAAAACAATGGACCTGACATCAAATGGTACAAAAACAGTATTACAGGGTATCAGAGTATGGGCTATCAGGGTATAAAATACAGGGCATGGGGGTACCGGGGAGTACCGGGTGTCCGGAATATCTTAGCTTAAAAATATTTACAAAAAACAATGTACATTTAGAATGGGAAGAAGAAGAACAGAACCGAGAAGAGAGAGAGAGGAGACAATGAAAGGGACAGCAAATGGCGTGCGGCGCGTGGGTGGCCTCTGGATGGCGCATAAAGCATTCAATACGGGGGCGGAATGGGTGTGGCCAGCCGTGGCATGCCTCGCTCGGCGTCCGATTAGCCCGTCTTCAGTTTCGCCTTGGCCTTCTCGCCGTCCAACTGCCTCTTGGCACGCGCCCGATACGCATCCCTCACCTGGTTGATCACATTGGCGAACAGGATGGTGCCGAAGAAGACCAGGATGGTGCCCAGCCAGTGGCTGCCGGTGAAGGGGTTGCGGAAGTAGATGATGGAGAAGAGCAGCGAGACGAACTTGCGCAAGGTGACTACCAGCGTGACCGTCAGGGAGGCGCACTCCGTGGTCAGCACGTAGACGGAACTGATGCACAGGTACTGGGTGACCACGTTGCACAGCAGATAGAACAGCATCAGGGGAAAGGAGATGGTCCAACTCAGACCTGGCACGGGCAGAGGCACCGTCACCGACTCCGAGTTGAAGGCAATACTCCAGTGCTGGGCTATGTTGGTGGCCATGATGAGGAAGCCCGGCAGGGGCAACATGTGCGTGTAGAACAGGGCCTCGTTGGGATGCTTGCCGTAGCGCTTGTAGAGCACCTCCTGGTAGATGCCCATGTAGGCGGTGACCAGCAGGGCAAT
>JBANCY010000598.1:0-25870 GCA_037040045.1 Phorticella flavipennis | reverse complement strand
TAGTTTGGATCTAGGTTTTTGGCGTAGGACTTGAAATCCACCCATTTTTAAAAAAAATAAGTATTCAATGAAAAAAGGCAAAAAGCCTCGCCAGAGGAATATGCTTCAGGTTGTGACCCGATAGGGTTGTTATAGCCACATAATAATAATAATGGTTTTTAGACTATTAAATTGAAAGCTGACACACACTTTTTCTTTACTATTTATAATTGCTAATGTTCATAAGGATAGGACCACTATATCATAAATTCCAAATTTCACTGGCTATCAACATATTGGTTTAAAATTTCGAATTCATTTATCTATAATGGTTCCATATAATAAATACAATAGATTCGGAAGAGGCTATGAAATCTTCGGTGTGCCACTGATAATCCTTCCTACATTTCCTTAAAATTTGTCTTTGTTCCCTACATTCCTCAGATTCTTTAATGTTCTTTTAATATCTGAGCTTTTCTTATGTTTTCTAATTAAATAAATAAATAAGATTATAAAGAATGGGATGTATAGTGCAGGGGGAACTAGAAAAGATTCGAAAATATTCTAGAATAGGATGGTAAAGTAAGGGGATTTTATATCTTCAATACTACTAATACTGTATCTTGTTATTATACTGTTCCTCAGTTTCCAACTATAATCTTATACATTTCTTTCGCATTAAGTTTTCTTTCCAAAAATAAGCCCGCATTTTCCAGTTCTTTTAAAGTTAGGTTAGAGGTGAGTCGTTGCATGTGAAAAGCTCATGAAGGCTTCGTTGTGTGCTTAAAGCTGCTTTAATCAGCTCAGAGTGCTGGGGCTGAGGTGAATCCCATTCTGGGGGGTTTTTGGTAATGCCTTTAGTTTTTGTCAAATTAGTTACAATTTGTTAGTGTCTGGCCCGAGGGGGCAGGGGCCAATGGGTTTTTGGTGTTGAAAAATTGCGATGTAAACAAAAGAAATGAAAAAACAAAGTTCAAGTGGCAATTTGTGAAACGAAACGAAAAACCGAAAATCAAATGCATTTGGGCTAATAATCAGACGAGGGCTAGTGCTGAGGGGTATTTCGGGGGGAAGGAAGTTGGGTTCAAGAGTGGGAAGGGTAGGGGGACGAGTACAAAGCACCTGCACAAGAGACTTGGCAAACTTTGTGCCCAAAAGCAGAGCTGAGCAAACAAACAAAACGAACGAACGTTTATTTTGGGAAACAAAAGACCTCATTTTCCATTTGTTTGACCAGAACAGTAGAGAGCCGGCCTTATAAATGGATTGCTGTGCCACTGCCTGCCCGTCCGTACCGCCCGTACCGTCCGTAGGTCGGATGGTTCGTTCATTTGTTGCTGTTTGTTGAAATTAATTGGTGTTACACAAATGAGTAATTTTCAATGTACATAAATATTTGCACAAAATTGCAATTTGCCGAGCAATGTGCCCACAGGCCTCATCCATATATATATGTATATAGTGTTCGAACCGGGTCCGTATCGGGCCGGGCTGGGCCGGGCCGGGCCGGGCCTGTTGCCTCCGAGTGCTGTTCAAATACAATTTTTATTGTCAAGCGTTAATAATTTGAACAATGAATAATATGTACGGTAAGCATCTGTTATTATTCCAAACAAATCAAAACAAGTGCACTAAGGGCGTCCTTCCGTCTAACCGTCTAACCGTGTGGGCGGGGCTGGCAACCGAGCAACCCTCCGTCGACCTGCCCACACGTCGCATATGACCTCGCCAGCCGCACCGGCCACACAAATCTTCATAAAGCGGGGTAGCTCGACAGCTGGGGAATTGAGACAAAGTGCCGGCTTCTCTGTCATCGGGAAAAAGGGGTCGCATTTTGCCGCCGCCAAATGGGTAAATGATACACTTCAACTTTTGCCAAACATGAACCGGGGGGAGACCCCCCCGTGTCCTCTCCGGCCGCACACACAATCAAGAAACAACAAATTGCCACATAAATGTGGGGTGGTTCGCCACGTAATAGATTTTATTTTATTTTTATAACGCAGCAGCGGCGTTACGTGGCGTTGTGTTACGTTGCGTTGCTCCCGGGCCTCAAACTGAACCTCAACCTGAGCCGGAGACAGTGTCGGGGACGGAGCCTGGGCCTGGTCCTGAGCCTGTGCCCGGGGGTTGGGGGCATGCAGCACGCAGCACGCACGCAGCCAACAGGCAGCAGTCGGCCGGCAGGATGTGTCTTTACTTTTACTTTTTACCTTTTGCTCTCGCGTCGCAGCAGCCAAAGTTTGCGTCTCGCAGGGAATTCCCAGGACATTTCTACACTGCAATAAAAGTTGGCAGGAATTTTATCTGTCTGCCTGCTGCCAGATATCGATAATTGAACGAGCAATCGACAGTGTGGCCAGGCTTTGGGCGGCTTACTTAAGTGTATCTACGTGATTTGAAGAGCTTATACTTTTCGCATAAGCCTCATATTATTATTATATGGCCATAACAATCCCATCGGGTCAAAGCCTGAAGCACTATTTTCATTTATTTCTGAAATAAGAAATACTAAAAAGCTCTTTGGATTTTGACTGGGTGTTTTTCACTTTTTTCGTTGTTTCTGTTCTTTTGAATATCATAATATACAATAATTTGGTCACACTATGGTATTTTTAGGCTAGGTATTTCTAAATACAAGAATTTCGTGTGAATTTCTTTCAATATTTACATCTAATGCATTGGGGATATTTCTACTTTTACCATATGTGATCCGTTTGTTTCTGAGTTAGTTTGGATTGTATACAGCTGGTTGATGGGCGGAAACTGATGGGCCTCCAGTGGATCAGTGGATAGTGCATACTTCAGACAAACAAGACGTTGTGGGTCCGAAGAGAAATTATTTCGAGTGCACGACCTGTGTTTTTTCACACTTAAAGAGTCTTCCTAATTTTAACCTTCATTGTCAGGATTCAATATTAGTTGACAAAACATCCCAAATATGTTCAAATGCAGAATCAAAACTATTGATAAATCTTTGAGAAAAATTGAATCCGTTTGGAAAGCTGACCAAATTATGAATGATGAGAGTTGAGGGTAAAATTCGAAATATTTCAAAATTTGAATATCGAATTATGAACAAATTTAGATGCAGAATCAATCTTATTGATAAATATTTGAAAAAAAGATAAAGTTAATAGCCCCAAAATATGCCATTTATACATTATCTGGTGGACAAATCATCCCAAGTACATTTGGCCAATCCCCGGATCGACTGAAAATAACTACTGAAATCAAAACAAGAAGAGTTCGCCAAAAAACTCTTCTTCTGGAGTCCTAAGCTTAATAAAACAAATAGTGCCTATAATAACCCAGGGGCCTCGGTGGTCCAGTGGATAGCGCACTGTCTCGCCAAACAAGAGGTGCGAGGTTCGAGTCCCGCTCATCCCACTAGCCCTTCGAGACCCCATGGTTATTAAACTAATATGATTATGGCTCATGCAAGCTCATTGATCCCTGCTCGGGCGCCAGTGACCCCTTCTGTGGCTTTGTCAATGCACTTGATCAAACAGTTCAGGCTGAATTCTAACTTCTTATAAAACATCTTTCAATTTCCCTGATCTCTTAGACTCTTTTCATACATAATTAATAAATCTTGCAGTGTATTTTCAACCTGCCAACAAAGAGCCCATAAAGTAGCTCAAAATAACAACCATATTTTAGTGCACAACTGTTTGAGGGGGCGACATTAGAATTAGTGAGGGGCTGAGGTAGAATCAGAGGTAGAGTCGGTCGGCCTACGGAGTCTGGGTGCAGCCAGTTGAAGTAAGTTTCAGGGTTAACATATTGTTGCTGGCTCATCAGGCGTGCAATTGCTGAGGGAAACCAACCACAGTCAACTCTCGGCCAGCGGCAAGTGTCTACGGGCGTGTTATGGGTACTCCCATTCTTTTTCTTTTCTTTTCCTTTCTTTTTTTATTTTTTATTTTCAATGTAGCTCGTAATTTTTTACACATTGCGGTCCCAGCTTAACTGCGCTACCGTGTTTTTTTTATACGTTTTGCGGCTCTACTGGGAGACATATCAATATAAACGTAGCTCACACACAGGACACCCTCTGAATGCTCGGAATGCAGCGCACGACACGCACACGGCGGAACAAGTGTAATCGCACTCGCCGTAGTCGCTGGTGTGGCCCGGGGCAAGGAGCCGCAGGGTGGTGTCGGCGGGTAGCAGCAATCACACGCCATGACCGCGGGGGGAAAGGGCAATAAAAACAACAAAATGCCAAAGGCAAGGCGCGGCGCGGCAAGGACACGAGGGACAACACGGCACAGTAATAGAAAATACTATTCATGACGCTGCCCGGTAAGGATTCGGGCCCAAAACACACAGAAACCCAAAAAAAACACAACAAAAAAAGGTACGACAGGTTGTTAGGGCGGCAGGACGCAGGACGCAGGAGGCAGGATGCTGCACGGCCTGCACAGGTTTTCCGGGCGACATTAATATGTAGATGCATTAAGTACATTATCCGGGGTTACAACCTCGCTACAAGGCTGGCAACATGAGGCTGGCAAGCGGTGCAGAGCGGCGCAGCGCGGCGCGGCGTGATGCGACCAGTAGCACCGTGCGCTGAGTACCGGCAAATAAGCTAAACGCCGGAGTGTGGCGACACTCACTGACTTTACAGTGGTTGAAATACCAATGGAAATGGGACTAAAATGAGATGTAAAAAGTCAATTTTCCTATGTGAAGAATATTACAAAATAAGGGTCTTTGCCAATGATTTCAAAACCTTTTTGAAGTTGTTTTGAAAAATAGAAAAATTTCATCCAAAATAGATTAAATAACTGGGATTCGGACCTCCGAAAATATGACTAAAAGAAAGTCTGAAAAGCTTAATTTTTGTATTTGAAGAAAAGTAAAGGGTCTTTGCCAATGATTTCAAAACCTTTTCGAAGCTGTTTTGGAATATAGAAAGATTTCATTGAAGATAGATCACACAACTGGGATTCGAACATCCCAAAAACACGATTAAAAGAAGGTCTGAAAAGTTTAATTTATTATATTTGAAAAAAGTAAAAAAATGAGGATCTTCACCAAAGAATTCATAGCTTTTTGGATCCACCAGCATCCAAGAGCATTCAAAACATTACATCAAATAATAGGGATGCGATCAGCCGCTCCAATAAATGAATTCAAGCAAGTGCTTGACAGTCTTCCACTATGACAAATTCCATAGAAGGAAAATAAAAAGAAGACGGAGTAAAGCGTATGATTAAATTATACATATGTATCATATTTATAAGACAATTGTTCTGAAATGTAGATCCATAGATAATAAAGTTGTCTGAGTATATAACTAATTTCATTAAAATGAAATATCTCAAAGAACATAATAAATATAGGCACATATAGTTTTTTCAGTTGCTTGGCAAATTTAGCATAAAACAATGTCAAAGGACAGTTTTATGATAAATCTGCGATTTGAATTGTGAAATATTGCGAGTTTTTATTATAGATCTAAAACTGAAGTACATACAAATAGAGAGTGCGACTTTCCGCCAAGAAGACATGAGAAGAGACAGAAAGAGGTTACCTGAAAATCAGTTTGCCTTCATCTTTTAGCCTTTCTAAGATCCAAAGTTCTTTCATCATAGCTTAAGTTAATTTCTAGACTTTTCCATTATTTTTGCACCACTGTGCCGGGACTCACATTGCAAAAGGGGGCGCAAAATATTATGATTTATTTTTATTATAGGCGGGTAAAGTGGTCTTTACAAGCATCAAACAGAGGCGTAACAGGCGTCCCTTATGCCAACAGTGTCTTAACCCACCCATCCCCACAGTTCAACACAACCCAAAGCATCACATCTCATACCATCCCATCCAATCCCATCCCATCCCATCCCATCGCACAGACGCACACTGCACATTCAATTCCATCCAGCAAAAAGGCAGTTAGTTGGTTAGCAAAAGGTACGCACATCGCATAGAGGATGTGAATTTGGATGTGGCTATATGGATGGGCATGTCAGGTGGCTGTAGCCGGGTAGTCGGGTAGTCGGGGTTAGTAGGGCGGGGAGTTGTGGGCCCAGAAAGTTGTTAAATGGACGGGTGGATTTGCACTTGCCGCGCTGACTGTTATCTTCATTTTTGCTTTCAGTTATATTGCCTGGCAATTCCAGTGGGAGTTGACTGCCAACCTTACCGGTCCGTCCGTCTATCCGTCCGTCCGTCGGTCGTTCAGTCCCTGCTCGGGCGCCAGTTACCCCCAGCATCTGCTGGTTCGGCCCGATGCTAAAATAAATTGTATGATGGGCTTGGGCATAAAAAACAAGCGGATCAAACAATGGCAAATCGAAAAAGTGTGTTTTTAGCATTGACCATTGAGATGGCATTAGTGTGCAACAGGGACAGACATATAGGGAGACACCCTCCGGTAATGGAAATCTGCGTATAATCCCCCTGAATTGATAAGATGGGCGGGATAAACTAGTTATGGCCATTAATACGATCAATTTGATGCTCACTTCGCTGAAAGTAAATAACAACCTTATTGAAAATATGCTCGGAACATATTTGAAAACAGAATTCTTCCAAAAAAAAAATAACAAAGCAACAACAACCCCTCTGGTCCTGCACCCCTAACGCGTTAAGCATATCAAATGGTGTTTGTTACCCGCCGCCAGTTCTGGTTCCGAATTTGTAACTGATAATTGCCAAGTTGTTACCGATTTGGTACTTGTTTTCTATATTCTGTTTTTTTTTACGGTCTGCTCATTTCATACTCATCAGCATCAACACCCTCCGTAGCCCCCTGCCCGACGTACCCAGTCAGTGCATTAGATTTTACATATGCTCAGTTTTTTGGGTCTATTCCGAAGGGTTCCTTCCGTCCAAGGTCCATGCTGTGGGTCAACCGATACGTTGATGTGCATTTTAAGCAGGTTAAGCTGCCTCTTAAGTGTCAGCCGAATAAAGGGTACAAATGCCATTTTGCTAAGCCGACCGCCCGACCCCCCGTGCCTCCTATGTCAATATTTCCATGTACCTGCTGGCCGAGTGGTTGGAAACCCTAACAAAACTGTCAATTTGAAAGTCAAAAAAGCTCCAGCCAAAGGTTTAACTTTAGCATAATATGAATTGTGTCTTATGGAGCTTGGTTCGACTAGCACTATGACTATGGATTGAGTAGAAATATCTCACCTATTGGTGGTAAGAACCTCTATTTTTAATTATATGGTGTATGATATGACGAGTAGAAATATAATGGATTATGTGGATTATAAAACTCGCCCCGGTGCGACAAATAGTTTTTCCGAAGGGCACACGACGAAATCCTTATAGAAAGCTTACTTAAGATAATATTTAAACTCATTGAAGTTGTGTAAAAAATGAGTTTAATCTTAGGGAAATATAAATTGTTCTTATAGTAGGGGCACAATGATTAAAAGTTTTATATTTATTTATTTTTTAAGAAAAATATGGAGATAATAAAAAATAAGTCTTTAAGCTTAAAGCTAACTCTCTGAAGTCGAAATATTCGGTTTCCTTCCTTTCTGATAACATATTGCTACACTGTGCTATTGTGTTCCAACTTAATAGGGTGCTTACAGAGCTTTCACTTATCCGTGAGAACTTCCTGCGAATTTAATAAGTATTACAAGATCGAGAACTATTGTATATCCCTTGTTGTTCTATAGTGCCATGGGATTCACGAAAGTCAAACTGTTGATACGGGAGAGACACTCTGCGATGCTGGAAAGCCTGCCCCACAAGAGACAGATAGGACGATTGACCTTAGGGTCATCAAGACACTGCAAGATTCCAAATTGACGGACAGTACTGGAACCTAACTAGGGCATAATTTTCGGCGACGAATGCATGAATTTTTCGTAAAGTTCTAAGCAAAACAATATGATTTTAGCGCTGATTTCTGTTACAAATTGCTTTGGAAAATTTGGTTGTAATCGAAAAAAACATGAAAATATTTCGGTTAATCAGGAGGTCATTCTGTCGAGGAGGACTGTGAAAATTTGAAAAAAATCACTTTCCTAGTTTCTGAGAAAACTTGACCACCGACTTTTGACACGGGAGATGGCACAGGTCCCGAGTCTGGGCATATGTCAAAGCAATTTGCAGCTGTTTTCCGATGTAATCCTTATATAGAAATTGGCTGTGACTGTTGAACTCATAATTTAGGTGGAAAAAAATAAAAATGTAAAATCCAAAAAAAATTTTTTTTAAGATATGAATGGGAAACGAATAAGAATCAAAAATGATGATAAAAATGATATAATAAGTCAAAATCGGTGTAGTTTTGACTGAGTAGTGAGGTTTTGAAGTATACCCCCTAGTCAACTTTTTACTTTGTTAACTTTTTACATGTTAAAATTTCACTCGATTTTCGGCCGATTTTTTTGTCAAAAATGAAACTCATCTGAAGAAATTTTAATATAGTTTTTTATGCTAATTTTGATGCCAGAAGTTGAAAAAAGTCAAAATTTTGAGTTTCTAAATTTAAAAATTTTTCGAAAACACAGGGGGGACCCTTATCAAAAAATCCTGAAAAATCCAAAAAAAAAATTATTTTTGGAAATTCAATAAAATTTGATAGAGTAGAGAATTGGAATCAAAAGTTATGAACAAAATGGTATAATAAGTCAAAATCGGTGCACTTTTGAACAAGTTATGATAGATTTAAATTTGCCCCTAAAGGACATTTTTGACATATATATTACAATTTTACTCGATTTTCGGCCGATTTTTTTTGTCAAAAATGAAACTGATCTAAAGAAGTTTTAAAATAGTTTTTTATGCTAATTTTGATGCCAGAAGTGGAAAAAAGTCAAAATTTTGAGTTTTTAAATTTCAAAAATTTTTGAAAACACACAAAATCCTAAAAAGTTAAAAAAAATATTTTTGGAAATTCAATAAAATTTGACAGAGGAAAGAATTGGAATCAAAAGTTATGAACAAAATGGTATAATAAGTCAAAATCGGTGCAGTTTTGACCAAGTTATGATAGATTGAAATATGCCCCTATAGGACATGTTTGACTTTATGTGTTTAAATTTTACTCGATTTTCGGCCGATTTTTAGGTCAAAAATGAAACTCATCTCAGTTTGTTGTGATAATGAAGATGCCAAAAATGGAAAAAAGTCAAAAATTGGAGTCACCAGTCACGAACGTTCTATCTCCTGCACTTTCACTCCGATTGTCTTGAAACTATCATAATATATTCTAGACATAGTAATAAAAAATTAATAAGGATAAGTTAAAGGAAAAGTCGATGAAAGTCCTCATATTGACCTTTAGGTGCTTGGTGATACCCTGTTGAATCCACTTCGCTTTTAGTCAAAGAGTGTTTTACACTCTAGGCTCTGTTTGCTTCCAGATAACTAATCTGTGCTTAACGCTTGTAGGATGTTTATACAATTATTGGTCGGAATTCCGTTACAACATCCTTCGGCAGTTATCGTTTTCGACTAATCCAAGTTTCCACTATTAAGAGGTTACCATACAAAGCCTATAAGCGCACTTCCTACACTCCTTTGCGTGGGAGAGCGAAGGATAGGATGTACCACGATGACTCCATAGTATTTGTGACTTTGCTTAGACTTAGGTATAGGTATAATATGAGGATCCTTTAATACATATTATGATACTTGTGATTATGCCAAGTACACCCGAGTTCTGACTTTGAAGGCATGTTGAGTGCCTCCAGTGATTGGGGGCAATTATTGATTCCATCGAGAGTTGGAAAACAAAGTTTCGGGGTCTTGGTCCCGGCTATTTGCGTCTCCGCATTAAGCATTAAGCGTGTCCGAGTCCGGGTCCGGATCCGGGTCTATTGTAAGTCCATTGTAAGCCGCAATTTGGGCAATCAGTTGCTAAACGTGCACTCAATGTTGAATGAGCTTAAATCGACTTTTGGCCAAATGGCGGAAAAAACAAAAACAACAAGAAAAATAACAACAAAAAAAAAGAGGAAATCAAATTACGTTTAAATGCACTTTGTATGCATTTTAAATATGGATGAAGCCAACAATGGCCAACGAAAGTGCAATTTGAAGTCGAAAACGGAAGGCACACGACGAGGTCGGAGTGCACGACGAGCAGTTACCCTGTAGACATGTAGTAAGTGGCAAATCCTTAAAACACTAGGAGCAACTCTTTCTAACCTCTACAGGGTATTAAAACACATTATGGCTCTTTCCACTTTTGGCCGTAATTGTGCAGCAATTTACCAACTACAAGACTATTTGTGCAGGTTTGGCGTATGAGTGATGACCACGTCGTGGATGACACGTCATGGCCGCAATCAACTAGCCCGGCGTACACCCCGGCCCCCAGCCCCCGCCCCACTTGCCCCCGACAAGCCCCGGACACAACCCACCGTTGGCCACATAATTTGTGCTGCACGTTGTCAACGTCTTTGTCCGGCGATTGTTTTGCCGTAAAAAAGCTAGGAAGAAACCAACGCACGGCTAAATAATTGATGATTGGAAAGGAAAACTATATAAATAAATAAATGAATCAACGGAACGGATCCGAACGGAACGGAAGCAAAACAAAACAAAACGGAAATAAAAATAGAAATAAAAAGAAAACATAAGAAGCAAAAATGAAGTGAAAATCCAGCAAACTGACGGAGCCTGCTGCATGTGGGCTGTGGTCCGGGCGGCAGCGGGTGGGCGTGGCTACCCAAATTGTCACTGGATGACACAAAGCTTTCTACACACAACACACACACACACACACATACACACACACACACAACACACACTCAGACAACACATGACAACAACACCCACAGAAACCGCTAAACATTCAGCAGAAAAATGCCACAAAAAAAGAAACGAAAAAATCAACTTATTCTTATTTGGATTGTCGCACACTAAATACCCTCTAATGGGAGTCAAACACGTATTGAAATTCAAAATTATCTTTGTTTTGTTTCCAAAGTTATGCCTGAAAACCATATCCAATCCATAGACTCCAAGTTGCACCCATATTGCGGTCAGTAACGTACCTAAAGTCGAACTTCTATATAATGAATCTTGACGGGACCAGAAAATCACTTCATTATATAAAAATTTCATTATACAGAAAGTATACATACATGTATTTAAATTGGATCAAAAAAGTTGTGTGTTTGAAATCAATTCTTAATAGGGGGATTGTCATTGTATAGAAGTTCACTATAGAGAAGTTCGTCTGTAATTAGTATAGGCACAATTAGTGTGACTTATATAAAAAATTATGCTGTCAGTTCTATAAGTTATACTGAAAAATTTAATATTATATGTATATTAACCGACCTCAGACACTCCAAGAGCTATTATCTCAGCGACTGAGCTGTATAATCAGCTATTTATTATTATATTCTATTAAAACTTATTAAAATTGACAATTGTTTTTCATAGACAACTGATACACATCTTTCGGATATCATATAACTTTAGTAGCCAAATAGACTGAAATTTCATATATATTTTATTTTTTATATATTATTAAAAGAAATGAAAATATCTTGAAAATTAGTTTGAATTGCCTTCATTTATAACTTGTACCCATCTTCTGGGCCAAGTTCTGACATACTTATTATTATTTTATGGACATAACAACCCCATTGGGTCAAAGCCTGAAGCACTATTTGTCTTTTTTTCTGCTTCCTTCACTGAAGATCCTTTTTTACGTGGATGGATTTGAAGTCCTACACTGGTCCACCGAGGCTCCATATGACATTCTTAGAGTTACTTTTTTGGACTAAGTGTAACCCGATAAACTATTTAACTGCATAACTCGTAGAACATTACTTTACTTCTGACCCAAAACTAAATTATACCTATCTTCCGGGCAGCTTTTGGCAAACTTTTTTTCCCGCTGAAACAAAACTTGTTAATTAACATATATATTGATATTTAATTCTAAGCTGTCATAAAAGTACAGTATAAAGTTACCACATTGCTATTGCTCTAAGCAACCTCTCAAGCCAATAAATTACAGGGTAAACGAAGAGTGCGAGCCTATACTAAACCAATTTAATAAATTATTAAAGAGAAAATTGTTGACTTGGCTTTCTTGTTGTTGTTCGGAGCTCGTCATTTTGTTATGGTGTAATATTAAATATGGTTACATATTTAATCATGTCAATCTAGTGGTAATAAATGCCATAACAATCGATAACTAGGGCGGCCAATCGATTAATTATGCAAATGTGCAAAGTGGTAAAAGCTTTTGGTATACTTTTCGAATACTAAACGATTGGAGGAGTGTTAATGAAGTTGCTGGAGAGTTTTGGATGGTTTAGGAAAGGAGAGAGAAAATATAAATATGGGTTCTTGTAGAACGTGGGCAGACATAGTTAGACATATCTAGGGAGAATCTAACCAGCGTTAAGTCTTGTATTTGCTGAAGAAAATTCACGATATTATACGATATGAAATGGAATGAAATTAGCTGTTTAAAGAAACTTGTGTACATACTTGATTAGGTGGAAAGCTTCTGGACTCGCGACTTGGGTACTTGAAAAGCTTCTTAGAAAATACTATGTGAATCAGAGCAAAGTTTTGTGTAGTTTAGAAGCAAAAACATTTGAAAACTTATTGAAATTGAAATTTTGAAACCCAAAAAACTATGGAAAAGTTAGGTTTTCAATTATATATTTTCATGGTTCGAAAATAAAGGAAGATTTAAGTAAAGTGCTATTGAGGAAATTAAATATATAGAAACAGGACCCAAATTTTGCGGGTTGTGTGAGTTTGGTGGGTTTGGTGCGTTTATACGGTGGGATATGTGGGACGGGTGGTTTTAAACGGCGGGTTCTGTGGGACCAACTGGTTTATACCAAACTTATGATAATCTTGTTTGAGATTTGTGAGAATTTTGAAATGGGATTTACAGGCTTGTTGAATCTTTCTGAAGGTGCAAAAACAATTTTTGATATCAACAAATTTAAAAAAAATTTAATATAAGACGGAAATGATTATTTTTGACTAAAATATTAATTGAGAAGAAGCTAGTGAAAGGTTTAAAATATTGGAAATTCATTTAAGGAAAATTTATTAAATTGTGTCCAAGTCGAAACTTTTGGCGATTTTCAGAAATGTTTTGAGAAGTTCGACAAATTGAAAGTTCTGAAAGCTCCGTCGGGAAATTGAACCATAAGTTTGAACTGTGAAATTTAATATTTTTCTGTAAAACATTTTGTATAAAATAAGCACAAATTCCAGCTAGAATATCTGAAGGTATATACATTTTTATAAAATATTTAAAAAGCCTAGTAAAACTCTTGGAATTCTAATCACAAAAGAAGAAAATAGTTTACAATCCGGGAATTACAGTGTAATAGACCCATTGAAAATGTGAACGAAGTAGTAAATTTGATAACAAAAGAAACGTAATGTACGTGTGTAGAGGGATGGAAATATTGGTTCTTTTGCGAATCTAAACTTAACCAAGCTTTTTGTAATGAAACATCCCATAAATATAAGTCCTTGAATATGTAAAAGTATTCGAAAGAGCTCAAATCTCCTATTCAAATTCTCATCCGCAAGCCTTGCCAATACCAAAGAAGTAAATTAGGTATTTTTATTTAATGGTATCGAAATGATCATAAAAAAATGATAATGCCTATATATTATTATTATATGGCCATAACA
The DNA here is from genome assembly GCA_037040045.1 of Phorticella flavipennis. Lineage (NCBI taxonomy): Eukaryota > Metazoa > Arthropoda > Insecta > Diptera > Drosophilidae > Phorticella > Phorticella flavipennis. The sequence goes on along the minus strand of JBANCY010000598.1, from coordinate 12,277 downwards.
ACCCTATCGTGTCAAAGCCTGAACCACTATTTTACCTTTATCTTTGTTCTTTCTGTGAAGGACCTTTTTTTTACGCCACAACCTAGTTTTTCCAGGAGGGTCATGCCTATCGACAAGAACAGGACTCGAATTCGCACCTCTTGTTTGGCGAGACAGTGCGCAATCCACTGGTCCAACAATGCCCTCAATGCCTATATATAGAATAAAAATATTGGCACTGTATTGGAACCGAATTCCGAACTTAAACTTAACTTTTAACTGAAACTTGCTGTACTAAAAGCCAAAATGGGTTTAAAATGAGTTTAAATTTCGAATAGATTGAACAGATTTTTGGATAAGTCGTAAGCTCTAGTAAATGTAATTGTAAATTAAGTTTGCTATTTTTGGAAAGAGAAAATTGTGATAGAACTGACAGTTTGTTTAAGGAATTGGTAAAAATTAATACCATTTGTGGTTGGAAACTAATCAAGATATGGGGATAGTTACAACGACGAGGCGTACCACTCGGAGATATTATCGGTGCGGTTCTATGTGAAATAGCCAAATGTGTGGAGCACAAGTGGACAAGTGGACAAATGGGTAAATGGACAAATGGTCAACTGGGCAACTGGGCAACTGAACAGTGGCAAATATTTGCTGTAATTGTTGTTATTGTTGTTGTTAGGGAACGTACCCAAAAGTGGGTGGGACGGGAGGTCCGGTTGGAGTTCATAGTTTCGGTTGACTAAGTGGAATTTGATTGCGTGTGGAGTGGCAATGGGAAGTTAACGATATTTACTAAATAATATGCCAGCTCCGGCTGGGACTCCCGCCCCCTGTTCGGGCTTCGTTTGGTTTGCTTTAGTTAAGTTTGGTGGGCTTAGTTTTTTTCCTTTTTTTGGGGGTTTTCGGGTTCTGAGTTCTGGTCTAGATATATAAAAATCAAACAGGTGCACTAAATGAATTTCAATATGAGGAAACCACTTGTGGTTGCCGGCAAAGTGGAAAAGTGTTTTTCAGGTGCGCACAGCGGGGTGGTTGTCCGGGCACGGTTGGCCTGGATTTTCGGGCGGGGGGGACAGGGAAACATGATTTGAGGGAAATTGAGCCATATGTTGCGAATACTAATGGATATGGGCAAGAGCAGGTCTCTGGGCCTGCAGGGCCCTTGCAGTCCGGAAATATGAAAGTGTAATTTAAATTGAATTAAGTGTACTTTTTCGGTTAGCTGAAGGGTGCTGGACCGGGGGGTATAATGTGAAACCACCCGCTGATCCGGCTAACTTGTGAGCTAGCACTCGACGGCCAGGAGGAGGGGTGCTATCATAGAGGGGTGTGAGCTGCTTCAAACTTTGCCGTTGTTGTTGGTGTTGCTGCTGCTGGTGCAAAATCTGTGATAAATGCCTGTAAAGTGGCCAGCCACTCCTCCTGCTCCTGGTACTGCTCCTGCTCCTGCCTACCCCACGGCTCATTAAATCAGGACAGTTGGAAAAATTGATAATATTTTCATAGTTGTTGTTTTCATACTTGTCGTAATTGTTACAAATGTTGTAAAACAAGCTGCTCCGTCCTTGGCCCCGGTCCCTGAGCATCCCTAGCATTAGCCATACCATCTCACTCCCTCCCTGTCTCCCCCTAACCATCACTCTCTCTGTAGAACCATAAAATTTCGACTCCTGCTACCCGTTTTGATGCTTTATGATGGATATGATTATTTTAATTAGCATTATATTTGCTCTTCTATTTACCCTTTTCGTATAATCATAATTGGCTTTTCATATGCTCGCAAAAACTTTGGATGGCTGGGGGGTGTGTTAGCCGTAAATTACTTTAATTTAATGAGTTTTTGGTTGGGTTTTAGCTCTTTCGGCTTGTTTCGTAATGTTGTCGGGGCGTTAGGAGTATGACACATGTTACCAGAATTGATGGACAGGCGACATCAAATCAAGTGGAAAACTCAAAAAGTATTTCAAACATTTTTCACAATGGTCGGGGAAATTTTTGACGTTTCACCTGGACAGGTGTACAAAACCCATTAAGGATATATGTTTTTTTTAATGGCATGGGTAGTGCTTAGACTGGAAATTGAAGTAATTTAGTACCAGAGTGGTACGTAATGGCATTGAAACAACTGAGGTAAAGGCTTAAAAATGGTTTAACCCTTTGTAGACTGGAAAGGTCCATGGATCTTTAATAGTATTCAGTTTCAAGCTGAAATTACTGATTGATGAATGATGAAGTATATTTGATCCCAACAAGTATGAAAAGAAAATTTTATTTAGAATCTACTAAAAAACGGCATTTAAATATCTTAAGTTTTTATTGAGGTTTAAAGGTTGGTACGGAAATTTCAAAAAATTATTGATAATAACTAAAAAGGAAAATAAAGTATATATATTCTTGATCAGCATCAATAGTAGAGTCGATATAGCCAAGTCCGTCTGTCCGTCCGTCCGTCTGTAAGAACGCGCCGATCTCGGAAACTACAATAACTACAGACTTTAAACTTGCTTTGTTTCAAATTTCGGATGCCACGCCCCCTTCTCGCGATAATCGATAAAAACGATTTTCGATAAAATGGCCATAACTTTGGCGTTTAAAGAGTTATCGATACTAAATTCGGCAAATAGGGTTATGATAAGAAACTGCAGAATAGAATTTCCCAAAATTTTGATACACCCCTCTATTTTCCCGGAAAGTGACGAAATACGTATAGCTGTCACAATTTTTATGCTAGAGTCGTGATATGTGGTATGTAAGTGCTTATAGACACCATACATAAACTGGCATCCAAAATTTTTTCCATCCTAATTTGGTCCCCCTAAATTAAATAATTGCTTATACTTTCTACGATTCTTATCATAATGGTTCTATAATATATATTCATTATAATGCCATTAGAGATGCCTATAAATTTCAGAACGATCGGATTATAAACACCAAAGTTATAAGATTCAGAAGTGGCCGAAAACGGGCTAAAATGGCAAAAGGTGAAAAATTCATTATATTACCTGTTGGCTGAGCGTTTATAGCTATAGGCACAAACTTTGGCATGTTGATGCTCATTGCATTTTCTCAAATTTCGAATGCCACGCCCCCCTCGAAAATCAAAACAATTAGATAACAGCTGCAATTTTTTGATATAAAACAAGAATTTCAGCACATGTATTTTGGAGTGTATTTCAAACTTACCCTGAAAGTTTCATCGATTTATCGAAAAATAAGCACAGAAGTTATTCGCAAAAGAGTGTACAAATTCACCTATGGGAAAGGCTGCTGACGTAGCGCCGATTTCAGCTCACGCATGTGTGCGTGTGCCTTAGTATGTGTGTGCCTTAGTATGTGCGTGTGTATTAGGCGTATGCAACGGTATTCCTCGACTGGGAGTAGGGTATACCCGCAGTCGAACACTCTCGACTGCAGCAATCTATCTTGTTTAATCTTTCAAGTGAATTAAGCTTAGAAGAAGTTGATTACAAATTGAAAGCTTTCCGAACTCTCATAAAAAATAAAGTAGAGTGTGGTATTTTATGGAGCAGTGGAAAATGTTCTAAAAAATCCTGTCCGAAATGATGTGACCACATTTCGTTGCAGTTTCGATACTGCCCAAATGTGGCCAGTGGTTTATCTCGGAATGACTCAGTTGACTCTGACGCTGACATTTCAAAATTTAGTTCGAAGTATAGAAACAATTTTCAGGTCAAAGTAACGAGGGGGTTTGTATTGTCACACAGATTCGCATATGTATATATTTATTTATACATCTAAAACATTTTTAAAGTATTTCTCAGCATTTTTATAAAAAGTATATATCAGAAAGTATTTGGCTAAATCTCACTATAAACCGAAACCACGGAAATGGCTGGTCAATGCGCTGGCGACGAGTCCAAGGACATTTTCGATGCCGAGTCCAAGTCCGATTCCAAATTGAAGATGGACCGTGATGTTATAGAAGACGATAATGACGAGGACGAATTCTCGTTTGCACATTTCGAGAGACAATGGAGGCATTATCTGGCCGATTTCGAGCGGCAGCGAATGCGTTATGCTGGCATCTGTTGCTTTCACAAGGAGCTGCTGTTCGGGTTATCCTGCGGCCAGGACTTGTATTGCCAGGATGCGGTCGAAAGTTTCTCATGCACAACCCACTGCATACTCGATGGAGCCAATCGCCTGCCAGCCGAGGGACAGCCAGAGGTTCAGAGGACAATTCCGCCCTTAGATGACAGCTGCATCCGACTAGGCCATTCCCACTGACCGACACGAACCCACGAGCACAGGAACACACATAGAACACACGCAGTTACAGACATAAACACAGACACAGACACAGTTACAGACCGAGACAGACCCACCAAAGTGCTAACATGCATTCACTTAGACATAACCACAAAATTTTCAATATTGTCGAAACCGCAAGACCTGAATATTTTACATGATTTAGGATCGTGGCATTTGGGACAATAATAAAAATTATAAAAATCATAAATCCTTGAAAAAAAAAGTGCCAAGCAAATAGAGAAAAACCCAAAAATGAAATGCAGTTATCATTTGGAAAGTATTATATTATATATATTATAACATATATATTCAAATTTCTATTGATGAACCTAAGTTTACTAAAATTATATAGCAAACTGTGTTATTCGTCTATTAGCAAAGAAAATTCTAACGCCTGCCATGTTATACTATATCTATATATCTATATCTATACCTATATCTATATTTTATGAGAACGTTTACGCCTCTATCATTTTCTTTCCAAGGGTGTTGAAATTAATAAGTCAAAATGTGGTGAAAACCTATTGAACACATCTGTCCAGGCTCTCACCATATTGCGTCAATCGAAACGCACGGGTATATCTTCTTCAGTTCGACTTAGTTTGTTTTAACCTTGAGTCTTTAGGTGAGAAATAATCATCTGGCATGGCTAAAACCTAGTATAGTAAAGGTCAGTCATAATTCAATTAATGTCAATTATTAAACTGCCTTCAAAAAGTTACACGATATATGAAAACAATAGTCCAAAACCACATGTCATTGTTTTGGCACGAAAGTCTTGTCGTAAGCCTGAGAACTGATCGTGGAACGGGGGCGTGACAGACCCAGATAGAAGTATATCAATTGTATACTTCTGATTATCAGCAATAGCTGACTTTACTATCAAATTATCCTAAGAATTGCATTACGACTGGCCTATAAATAAGAATCGGATGATATAGGGTTTGCTTTGGGTCACAATAGCATCTTGATTGAGCTGCTAAAATATGCCATTAATAAATTTGCATTTACTATGCGGCTTATCCTATTAAAGGTAATTTCAAGTCAAAATATAAATACTGGGAAAAGCTAAGCTCTGTTCAGGTGGTTGCAACTAAACGATATAAAATAAGTTAATCAATAGAAAAACTTTGGGCCTACAACGGCTCAAGGGATTCACTGCAGTCTATAAAGCTTATTATTATGATAAATGCCTAGAGCTAATAGGAAATAAATTCTTTCCAATTTATTTTGTAAGTTCCTTAAATTAATTCGTACATGTTCTATAGTTTTGGAATTTACAATTGCCCTAAGTAGAGATGATTAATAAGAATGATATATCCAATTTTTACTCGTTTTAAGGTCTGTAGAATGTTAGCATGGATATAGAGTTAAAATACTCGAAAAATTCATATTATATTGTGGAAGATTAGGAATATTAGAAGTAGGATTACCTTGTGTAATAGATGTGGAAAATGGGAACTAATGCGAACCTAAACATAAATTCAAAACTTTTAATATTCTCATAAAAACAAGAACTTTTCAGGCGTGGAACAGTAAAAATTCGTGATACTTGTGACTTAAAGCGAAGTTTAAATACTTCTATGAATTATTAAGAACAAAATATTTGATGAAATATAATTTGATATAATAATTTGCTATAAACCTAAAGTCAATCTGTGAAATATATTTTTTCGAAAACTTCCGTATTTGAGCACAATACTTATACAGTCGAACAGTCTCTATAATGAATCTTGACGGGACCAGGAAGTAGCTTCATTATATGGTAACTTCATTATACAGAAATTATGCTTACATACAATGAAATTTTAACGAAAAAGTTGTGTGTTTGAAATCAATTCACATTAGGGAAACCTTCATTGTATAGAAGTTCACTATAGAGAAGTTCGACTGTATAAAATATTGATAATTGATATAGATAAAAGTCTGGTTTATATAACATAGACACCTGCATTTTCTTATTATCTAACGTTAAAGCCAATTTTAAATGGATTGATCCATAATCAGAGAAGATATGCATCATTTATATTATTGTCTTGAGTGGGTCTTTCTTACTTAAGCTGAATTTGACATAGGCCGAACAAGTGGGGCACTTCGTCTTTGTAGGAAGTAAACTCTTAGGAAAGGTAACCAGAATGCCAATACTCCAAGTTTTTCAATTCCAATATATTCTTTTTGACTTCGAATATGTCGAGGACTTTAGTATAAAACTGAAACCCATTTCCCGGCAGCTTTAAGATGCCTTAAGCCTCCGACTGAAGTGACAATTATCAGCTGAATTCCAATATTTCTGGAATGGCTATGACTGAGGGCTGGGCCAAATCCCAGGATAGCAAATTGTGGCACTCAATGCAGAAGGTTGTTGCACCTGAGACCCAAAAACTGAAAGCGTAACTCGAACCGCACGGGGTAAAATACGGCAATGTGCAATGGGACAGGGTTCAAGTGTGTGTGTGCGAGTGTGTGCCGGAGTGTGTATGAGTGTGTGTGAGTGTGTGCAAGTGTGTGTGAGTGTTTGCTGAAAATTAAAGTCCACACGACACTGACACACGCCAAGAAACGCAATGAGAATTGGTATTGGTTGCCCCGGGAAGGGGTATACAAGGTATGGGATTTGGAAGTTTCTATAGGATGGGGATTGGGGAATGGGAACCACAACAACCACCGATGTTGACGGCGCGTGGACAGTGCGCACTTTACGTTATGCTCGATTGTGCCGAAAACAAGTGGCATTACAACAACAACAACAACAACAACAATCAGAGGGCACTCCGAACTAGCCGGAGAGATAGGTCTACGAGGTATGCGAGTACCAGAAACAGGTTGCTTGTGTAATTTGATTACAATCAACTTCTAATAGAGTTCCAACCACCCAATGCCCAATATAACTGTCTGCTAGCAGTAGGGAAAATTTCAGAAGACTATTGTACCGCCCATGGGTTACCGGTCGAGTCGAGTCGTTGCTCGAGTGGAGTACAATACAATTAACGACACGAATCATGATGTGCTTACCTGGCAAACGACCGTCACGTGTCCCGTTCCCAGAAGGCTTACACGTCACAATTTTAATTTTATTAAAGAAACATTTCAAATTAACCACACTGTGCAAGCGGGACAGGTGGACCCACAGACAGGGACAGGGACAGCAACAGAGTCCTTTACAGGACGGGAGAGTGGGACGTATTGTGACAGGCAACAAGGCAGGCGGGCGGTCGGGCGGTCGGGCGGTCGGTCGGGCGGCATGTGACCATCGAGAGCGGAAATTGAAGTTGTTGTAATCAAAATGACTGTCATAAAATGTTGCATTGTGACTGTAACTGTAACAGTAACTGTGGTCGGGTCTGTGGCTGTGGCTACTAAACGGATAATATTCCATATCCGTCCCACACACCGCACCACTCGTACCCAATTACAAGGTGAAACGCAATCAACCATTTGTACAAAATTTCCGGTTAATTCGGAGCCAAATCCTCTTGACAATTACTCGACTATTCTTATGCTTAAGCAGCATTATTATTTTTCCAATTGGCAAAAAATAAAGACAGGTATGGACGGATTATCCTTCATACGCCGAAGATTTCATACGCTTTATGAAACATTCGTATATATTGAGATTCTATATCGCAGTCTACAAAATGTTAGTTCTATGGTTATGTGATAGATATAGTGTTCCGATCATGTTGAAATTTAGCTTTGCTTTAGAATATATAGAAGCTTAAGCATGTGTAAAATTTCGATATAATAGCTCGAAAAACACGAGTAATATGAGCAAAACCAACATTTAGCTGTATGAAAACTATATGATATGGTAATTCGATCCTTTTTAAATTTGGTGGAATTTGAAATTATAGAAAATCGGATGTGTGTCTGCAATTTTAATTAAGAAGCTTCAAAAACATGGGAAATATGGTAAAAAAAACGATTTTTAGCTGTATATGATCAAATTGGCGAAGCGGTGCATATAAAAGAAATTTAAGGGTGTAGCAAATTTGAATCCATAAGTTCCAAACAACCTGAGAAATATGAGCAAAACCGACTAAGCAGCTGTATGAGAGCTATAAGATTTAATAATCTGATCCATCTGAAATTTGGTAGATATCAGAAAATCTGAACTGTGTCTGTAATTTTACTTCATAAGCTGCAAAAATATGGAAAATATGGTAAAACCCGACATTTCATTGTATGTTGGTTTTAACAAATGTGGAGCTAATAAGAAGTTTTAATTTCCATGGGAAAGCCCTAAAACTAAGGAACTACTTTCTATACATACAGAGGAACATAAGCACAGCCAGACAGATGCGCAGGGCCCCATCAATATCTATTTATCCCCTGAACATTTCGGAGATAAAATTGGGCTTCTACGACGCTTCCTTGAACTACAAACTTCCGTGCAAAGTAAACACACATCTCTTTTCGAAATGAGATGTAGATACGGAACCATAATATATATGATATTATGTATAAGAAAAAGCACAACTTACCTGTAATGGACGTTGCGGGGGGCCACTCATTGTATGATGATGGTACATCACATCGTGCTTGATTTGGGAGGGCATTTGGCTATGTACATGCTGGGCTTGATGCTTCTGTATATCGACGGCGGCCAGAGCTTCCGCTCTGCTCAGTATGCCATCGTTGATACCCGCAAAAATATCACCCTGTATTCAAAAAGAGAAACAAAAAACTCAATAAGAATTCAAAATTTCAGTAATTGTACAATAAGCTCTTACGATACAATAGAAATTTTAGAAACTAGAAACTATCATACCAAAAACTATCGAAAGCATATATAGAAAAATGAAATACGAGCTTATTTATCGATATGTAAATCGATAGATTATAGCATATACATATAGAGTTGAGTTGTATAAAGACCATTTGAATTTTGTTCATCGAAAAGAAAACTAAGTTTGTTCATAGGAAATAAACCCAAGGCCAACGTTTATCAAATATCAAATGAAAACAAAACAATTTTTTTGTTCTGTTTAGTGATTTTTTTGTAAGGATATTATAGGGTATATATGTATTTTTGTTGGTTTTTTTGCTGTGAGTTCAACTTACATTCTGACGTGCTGACCACGAATTGCATAATAGGGAAGCATCTTCTAATAAACGACTCTGAAAAGACGAGACAAACAACGAAAGTATATGTATGTACCAGTTTTATTCAGACGGATTGAATTTGAATGGGTTTTCGGGGGGTTCGATAGGGGAGGAGTAGGAGGAAAGCACAAGAAAATTCGAATTTTTATTATTAATTTTGTTATTTAATTATATTTTTGATTTGATATGTTTTCGAACAGAGATAAGTTGGTACAGAATGTGTCTATCGATAGTATCGATATGCTTTAAAAGATATTATATTGAACAGATAATTAACAAGATTTCAGATTAGATTTTGATGCTTTTTGGCGTTGCACACAGTTTGTAAGTTGCAATTGATTGTTTACATTCTAAAAATTGTTGAATTATTATATAAATATCGAGCCCTAGAACCCAACACTTTCTCCAGCTCTCGGGTAGAGCTTTCATTCAATGGTTTTGGTTAAAATTTTCTGATGTACATTTAAATATCATCAGAATGGTAGGATAGATTGTTCTAAATTCAATACCTTGATAAAAAAAACTTATATTAAGAATTTGACAATATTGAATTACAGATATTTCTATTTATTGAAAAATTCATAAGATTGTGTATTTACTATTCCAAAAAATGTTGTAGTTGGACAGGGAATGCGAAAAGACATTCAAAAGTTTAAGAGTTTCCAAGGATCTACTGTCAAAAATCAAAAGTCGTGCTATTAATATGTCTATTTGTCCTTATGTAATCGAAAAATTTGTTCAGCTTTTCATCAATTGTGGGGAAAGCTATCCCAGAGTTTTATTTGAAAGTCGCTACACATCAAATTCAGTCGGATTTGAGTTCGCTTGGGAAACATGTATCTTAGAACTGTAAGTCATATATTTTAAATTTTTCGATCTTTCAATCTATATATGTATATACTTGAATTACTTATCAATGGCGCTACTTAATTTCAAAGCGATACATTATTATTATATGACCATAAAAACCCTATCGGGTCACAACCTAAAGTATTATTTGCCTCCATCCGTCCTTTCATTGGAATTTCTTTCTGCTTCTTTCACTGAAAGCTGTTTTTATGCGTGTGGATTTTAAGTCCTGCCCACATATATTACCCTCCCATAGGATTCGATATATTACTGTTTTCTGAAGGAGCTTGGGGCCTCTAGAAGATCCTAAATGTCTTGTATTGGTTTGATTTCATAAATTTATTGTAGAATTATGTCAGTCAATAGCGGCTCTCTCAAGGGCCTCGGTGGTCCAGTGGATAACGCACAGTCCTGCCAAACAAGAGGTACGAGGTTCGAGTCCCGCGCATATGCCTTTAGGCATGACCCTCCTAGAAAAACTAGGTTGTGGCGTAGGATTTGAAATCCACTCACATAAAAATGTTATTCAATGAAGGAAGCAGAAATAGATGAAAATAGGGCTTCACCGAAATAGGGCTTGACCCGAAAGGGTTGTTATGGCCATATAATAATAATAGCGGCTCGCAGGATGTGCTTGGTAATGATTTACACCAATCTCTAGTTGAATTCTGATGTTCCACTTTCAGACGTTTCATGCAAATCTTAGTTATTGTTTCATATCCCACTTTATGTAAAAGTATTTACGTATTTTTTACTTAGAATGGTGAAATCCCATAATTGTAGGTGGTGCAGGGAGGACCAGCCCACATGGGCCACATGCAGAGGTATCTTTGAGCTATATTTTTCCGTAACCTAGAATCTGTAAACTCTAGCTAAATCAATGATGTCATAGGGTGCTTTTAAACGCTGTTCAACAGAAATGTGCCTTCTCACGGTACCCATTAAGGATCTTAAGATTTATGTGAGGCCCATCTAACCCAGCTTGAACCATGCCTTCTGATCATTTTACAGGCACCTCAAATGTTATTACATCCATTATTTTCACAGCTTCATAATCATCTGTTTGAATCTGTCTTTAAATTTGTCAGTCGCATAAATTTACTTATTTTCAACTTGATATTGATTTTTCCGTGTCGGCGTTCCCCCTTTCAGGGCCCGCCACCTCCAATGTCCTGTGTGGTTTTAAATAATTGATATTAAAACTTGTCTTCTTCATTTTTCATGTTGTTGTTGTTTTGGCTCCTGCCGTGGTCTCCTGCGTGCTGCTGCTCCTTGAGCCGAGCCCGCCGGCCTTATCGATTTTGTATACCCTCGCAAATGTAACTCGCACGAATTTTACACCGAATCAATTATTTAGATGCGCACAAAACTTCAAAATGCGACGACGATGTCGGAATAGAAGGAGTCTGCCACAAGGAATCGGGAGTTAGGAGTCAGGGCGAAAGTTGTCTAACAAGCGAAAGGAGTAAAGCGCCAAAGCGGTGCTATTAACCACTTTTGGCGCAGCACCGACAAGGACTTTGGCAAGGACTCGACTGCAGCAGCGGCAGCATCTCAGGATGCGACCGCAATCGCTAGAAATCAAAATGTTGCGCATTTCAAATGGACATTTTCTCGTTATCCTTGCGCATAAATATCCCCGGCCAGTGTCCATTGCGGCCCTTAAAGTTGACCGACGGCTGTGCTCCATTAGGGCAAATGAGGGACCCGAAACGAATTAATGGCCGCAGATGTTTGCCAACCAGTTCAGCAGGGAGACTCATCCATATAAATAGATCTTCAAGTGTTTAGCCTGTGCTTCAAATCGATAGATTTTCATAAAAGTTGTTTGTATTTTTCAGTTATATCTTATTTTTATGTAAGTATTTCTTGAGTATCTTATGTTTTACCAAATTTCTAAAGGATCCATCCATAAACGGAGCTACACTATGAAAGTAGAGCCCAGTAAGTTTTTATAAGATAGTACGCTTCAAACAGCAAGGCTTTTCGTTATTATTATTATTATTATTATTATTATTATTATTATTATTATTATTATTATTATTATTATTATTATTATTATTAT
>JBANCY010000597.1:0-25953 GCA_037040045.1 Phorticella flavipennis | reverse complement strand
ACAGACAGATAGACAGACAGATAGACAGACAGATAGACAGACAGATAGACAGACAGATAGACAGATAGATAGACAGACAGATAGATAGACAGACAGATAGACAGACAGACAGATAGACAGAATGATAGATGGACAGGAGTACGGAGAATCGAATAATCCTCCTGGAACTCTTTTTAGAGGTTGGACGACACTTCCTTCTATGCGTTACAAGCTTCAGCACAAAGTGAATATGATATTTTATCAGAGAAAGAGTATAAAAACAGAAACAAGTTTTTCCAGTGCGAATGTCAAACTGCAGAATGCGCCAAGGATTGCAGATGTACACAACCACCCAAAATAAACTACAATAAACAGAGGCAGCGGCAGAGACAGGCCCAAAGACGACGACGCCAGAGACAACTTGTATCCGAGCAGATACCCAATACCAGATTCCAGATACCAGATACCAGGCACCCGAGCACCCGAGCACCATGGAACCGGGCACCAGGCACCAGATACCAGATATTTCCATCCAGCTTTTGCGTCGATCAACAACCTTTGCCATAATTTACTGCAACAACGCGTCAAAGGAATGCGAAAATGGCAGCAAAAAGGCAGCTGCAAAAACTAAATAAATAAATAAAAATGGTATATAATAAAAATAATAATAACAAACAAAAACTGGGAAAATAATAAACCGAAACCAACTAAAATCAACAGCAAAAAACGATCCTCATTAATTGCAGCAAGTTCTCATTAGTTTCTTTCGCTTGTTATTTGTTTTGCTTTGTTTTTTCATCCTTTGTCTTTCTTCGCCTTTCTCGGTTTCTTTCTCTTTGTTTGCCACAGGGCGATTCTTTTTGCCTCTTTCCTACACTTTTTTCCCCTGTTTGCACAATTTTCTCTAATGGAAATGCTATAATGATCATCAGATTATCAGATCATCTGTTTATTAGTGCGCCGGTTCGCCGGCTCGGCAGCTCTTCAGATTATCAGATCATCAACGATTCTTTACGCTTCAAAATCGTTGCGCTTCATTTATTTAATTTGCTTTACATAATGTTTCCCCAACTCATTAACTTCTTAATTTTTGATCTGCTAGTCTTAAGAAACTGACCTTTTATCGGTGAAAATTTCCCAAAATTGCTACAGTTGCGAATCATATAGGCGAAGTTTGTTTGAAATTGGTTAAATTCTGATGAAAATTTGAATAAGGAATTAATGAAAAAGTACAAAAGAAACTACAGAAAAGTGTTAAAAACATTTAGTTTTTCTTGAAACTCAGAAATCTCTATGAGTTTGAGAGAAAAATGGATTTCGCTTAAAAATGTATACAGGCTTAATCCAATTATGGTTAATTCAAAGTTCTGTGCAGAAAAGCAGAATAAATAATTAAAAATAGACCTGTATATATATTGATTCTATGAAATTTTCTTAGAAATTGTTAATGCAATTGAAAAACATGGGAAATATGAATAAGACCGACTTTTGGTTGTATGATAGTTATTAGATAAAGTGGGCTAAACAAATATAGTTTGGAACGATAGAGCTATAGATAATTACGAATTGTAAGTAAACTCAAAATTTCAATTTAATAGTTTGAAAACCATGGAAATTAAGAGTAAAACTGACTAAAAAAACGGAAAACCAGGATCATGGCATCTTGGTGGACCAGTTCATAGCGCACTTTCTCCTGGAAAAACTAGGTTGTGGCGTAGGATTTCAAATCCAACCACGTACGAAGAGTTCTTCATTGGAGGAAGCAGAAATGATTGGGTTGTTATGGCCATATAATAATAATAAACCATGACCAAATCGGACAGAGATCTATTCAGGTTTCATTGGAAAATTACCGAAATTTCTTAAAAAAAAATCGTTCCAAATGCAATTCTGGTTAATCACGTTTAAACTCTTTATAAAATGGATAAAATTATACAAAATTTCTAAAAATGCATATAGTATCTATATATCTGCATATTCTACTGGACTTTCCAAATATTCTTCATGATTGGGCACAACAAAGACCATCCACCAGGTAGATGTAGGCCTACGAGTGCCCGGCCTGTGCGTGGTGGCATCTGCTTGGAATTCCGCCAATGCCAACCCAACCGACTAGGGGACATCTGAGGTGTTCTTATTGGCATTCTTATCGGTATTCCGAATTACCATTCGACTCGCCCACGCCAAAGTTATTAAGTTTTTATGTCAACTCAAAATACTACTGAACATTATGGAAATATTTGCATCTTTCACTCGGCGAGTTGTTGGCATTTTGAAACACGTTTACAGGTGGCGTCGATCGAAGCTGCCCCTGCCTCTGCCCCTGCCCCTGCGCCTGCTTACGACCGACCAGTATTTTCGCATCAAAACTGGTTTCGAAACCATTTTTAACTTGGTCATATTTTTGGATTTTGTTTTCATATTTTTTTTGTATAGGTACAGGGTATACAACCTCAGATTGGTTACGCGTTCAAAACAAAAAGTTGAATCAAAATTCGTAAAACAACCTATTTTACATACAGAAGATGACAAACTCTGTTAGTATAAATCCCTTCGGTATTTAAACTAATCTATATAAGTTCCACTATGGTCCAACTATTTTGTACCAGAATTGCTCTGAACTCAGTTTTGATACTTTTCAAAACGCATTATCTACTTGTATATATTACCATTTTCGATTCATCTAATTAGATATACTATAGTAGAAAGATGGGCCTCGGTGGTCCAGTGCATAGCGCACTGTTGTGGCGTAGGATTTGAAATTCACCCGCGTTAAAAAAGTGTTCAGTGAACGAAGCAGAATTAAAGACAAATAGTGCTGCAGGCTATGGCCCGATAGGGTTGTTATGGTCATAGTACAAGGAGTTAGAAGAGAGTTGTAGTGCAGACAGATAAATAGACCAACAGATAGACAGATAGACCTTAAAACAAACAGTAAAAACAGAAGGGAAGCAGACAGCAGATAGGAAGGACACTTGGACCGATACATATATAGAGTCAGAAAGACGGATGAAAAGAAAAAGCACGGCCAAGTCAATTGTATAAAAATGAAGTCCCAGTTTATGATAGGAGGGGTGTTCCCATATATTTGACTATTGAAAAATATTCCACTTTTGGGATTCCCCTTTTATATCCGCAATATCGTGTGGCTTAAAGCTTCTTACGAGTAGAAAGACAATGTTAACTGAACAATATGAAAAACCAAATTTTTAAAACTTTTCATAAACTTTTCATAAATTCATTAATAAAGTTTGAAAATTTTACCAAATTTTTTTAATATTTTTTTAAAATTTCGACAATGTTATATCGTTTTTTAGACCTTCATGTCTTTGATCACATGAACATTTTTGGGGGTTTTATTTACAAATTGCTTATAAAATTAGAAAAAAAAAACAGTATAATTAATTTTTGAGGCTTTTCCTTTGGGGGCTTACCAACTGCCCGCATAGGCATTGGCCGAGGCCTTGGCATAGGAATTGCCACCGCCGCCATATCCATAGCTATTGGCATTGGCGCTGCTGCTGGCATAGGAACCGCCGCCTCCGCCACCGTGATAGCCACCGCCTCCAGGATATCCACCGCCTCCGCCACCGCAGCTGTTACAGCCGCCGCCAGGATAGCCACCACCGCCACCGCCGCCGCCATGGTAGCCACCTCCGCCAATGCCACCGCCACCACCATGGTAGCCACCACCGCCGACGCCACCACCACCGCCACCACCATGGTAACCACCTCCACCAAGGCCGCCGCCGCCACCGCCATGGTAACCACCTCCGCCGCCGCCGCCACCATGATAACCACCACCGCCACTGCCACCTCCACCATGATAGACTGGCACCTGCTTAACCACATAGACCTCATAGCTGGGCGCTGGTTTATGTCCATAGCCGCCACCGCCACCTCCTTTATAGCCGCCGCCGCCATAGCCACCGCCTCCTCCACCACCAAAGCCAGCACCGTAGCCACCGCCACCGCCAAAACCACCGCCGCCGCCGAAACCGCCACCGCCGCCGCCACCAAGTCCAAGTCCATGGCCACCGCCAAAGAGCAGCTTCTTCTTCAGCTGCAGCAGCGAGGGCGCGCCTAAGGCCAGGCAGCTGCCCAGCAGCAGGGCGCCCAGCAGCACTCGATAGTGTCTCATTGCAGTTGCAGTTCCGGTTCGAAATATGCTCAAATCTCGCACGCTTCGCGGTGAACAACACTTGGCCAACTAATCGCCCGGCAGCTAATCGCCAACCAATTTATAAAGCGGCTGCTCATCCAGCACAATTCCCAACCGAGGGGCTCCCATTGTTTTTGGCCCGGTTAAGTCGTCATCAAATTTGTTTTTACTATTTTCGCCGGATGCATTGGCATCGGCATCGCCAACTGCAGCAAAAACTTCAACCGTTCGACGGGTGCATCAAATGGGCTCCCGCCTAGTGGGCATCGGCAGCCGCTCCTAGGCCAACGAGCCGGTTCTCTGGCAAATGTGGCTAAAATACTTACCAAGTGAGATCACGATTTCAGCTGTCATATTTCATATTACTTATGAACAACATTGAACATTAACGATAAAATGTAATTATTTTTATTAGGAAATTTGTTGAATAAAACAGATTAAGCATACGCCCCGTGTGGCGTTTTGGGCCGGCAAGAAAGTCATGTCTGTTCTTTTTGGACTGTATTTGAAGGACTTAAACTAATTTCAGTCCAATAAATTTGATGTGATTTAATAGATTATGGTTTTGGCTACTAACGATAAAAAGAATATATGAGAATATGCAAGTTTTCATTGTTCAAAATAGATTAAGCATACGCCCTGTGAGTTGCTTTAAATTGGCAAGAAAGTCATTTCGGTCTTTTAAGTTCGTATTTGACGGGCTTAAAAGAAGTTCAGAGTCATAAGATTAATGTCATTTAATAAAGATGGGTCTTAGCTGCTATCGAAAAAAATCAATATATCATAGCGTACAAGTTTTCCATGCTTAAAACAAGTCAAAGAAAAATTCAATTATTAAAATTCATAAATTAAAAGAAGCTATAAAACTAGTCTGAAAATTGCATTACGGTTGAACGTCAACTTTAGAAGATATTACCAAATCAATCTTATAATTAAAGTTGAGGATATCTCGCAGTCAAGCCATTTCGATTAGAGCTTTCTTACTAATCTTCCATTAAATATATGCTCTTTGTTTAGTTTAGTTTTAAACAAATATATATATCATTTTCGACATCTGAACATTTGACTATAAATACTTCACATACACGCCCTGTGGTCGCTGTAAACTGAGCAACCTTTGCTGTAGGGTGCACAACAATGCAATGAATGTAAAAAATTGCAAAGCAAACACATATAGAATGCACACATATAGCTAGATCGAGAGATTTACAAATATATATTTATAGTTATCATAAACAATTACATGCATATCGCGTTCAAGCCCTGGAAAATCCCTATTACTCACCGCCGTTGCCCCTTCGGGCGGGTTCTTCGACACGGAATATGTCGCATCAATATGTTTGTCACATCGCACTGAAGGGATCTGTCAATGTCTATCGATCTGTCTGTCTCTTCAATTGTTAACAATGATTTCGACACCTCGTTAAATAATTCTGCTTCATCATTAGGTAATACAATTATAAATAATTCTAGCTTAAAGTTCTCAGAATTTAGCTACATTTTCGAATTTCTCGTTTTGATATCATAAAATTAATTGTATTTTGATTTCTCTAATTTGTCAGCGCATTCGTTAGTCGCTTTGAGTTCCGTTTTGAGCTAATTTTGACCCGACATTAATCACCCACAAGGGGCTGATACAATGGGCTTTGGGAGACACAAAATTGCTATAATAAAATTTAGGCTTAGTTGTTGGAAATTCCCAATGTATTGCATATAGAGAACTCAAGAAGTCCCCTCCGAGCGTTACGTATACAACCCCCAACGGAAAATCATCATTCATTGTTTTCAAAAACTATGAAAAATTATGAATGAGGATGCAACAGAATGCTGAGCTCATTGGGAAACATTTTGTGTTTAAAGGGGAACTTTTAGATAACATCTATCTAATAGTTATACCCCTATTGGGCCTCGGTGGGCTAGTGGAGAACGCACTGCCCCACCCAAACAAGAGGCCTTGGGTTCGAGCCACACTCATGTCGAGAGCATGACTCTCCCAGAGAGTTGGCGTACAAAATCTTTAGTCAAAGAAGCAGAAATAAAAGCAAATAATGCTTCAGTATGTGACTCGATGGCGTTGTTATGGTACGGTATGGCCATAATAGTATATATACCTTAAACGATTTAATTAGAATTAAGGAATACAATGACAAAATTGTCTATCAAAGTAGGCCAAAATGTATTAAATTTGACACTTCGAGAGTTTGAATAGAGACTCTCAATTTTTACTCCGATCAACTCCAGCGGCTACTGGCAAACCGATCGTATTTTATTTTATTCAAAGCTTTTCCCAGTTTTTCAAAATCTGGTTTTTATGTTATTTTCGACATTAAAGATTATGGCGAAACAATCCATTCACGCAAAGCACCTTATTTTATTTATTTAGAGTTATTTTATTCACATGTTGGTTCATTATCTATATTTATTGATCCTCTTGGCCCAAACCGATCCATTTGATAAACTTCAGTTCGTTGGGACTTGTCCGGACACGGAAGATTATTCGCATCAGCCCACGGTTGAGCAATACTGGATCGTTTTTATTGCAGATCCATCAAGTCAGGAACGAAGTTACTTAGTTTATTAAAGTGTTAATCAAGAAGTGTAACATTCCCCTTTTGTTCAGTCTTTAAAAGAGTGCAAGTTCGAGTTGTGGAATTCAATTTTAAGTAGATTGGATTTAATCACCATATCTTCTATTTGGTAATGGGTAATGGGAAAAATGGGAAGAAAGGTATAATAAATTTGTTGCAATGTTTGTAATAGGCAGAAGGAGGCGTAAAGTATATATATTCTTGATCAGTATGAATAGCCGAATCGATAACTTCATTTTGCAACTGAATTGATTCATCCAAAAGTGGTTCCTTATGGTATTTGTGGAGTCTTTCGTGGAGTCTTCAAAAGGGTTCAAGCTGTGGAATTAAGGTAAAGTTGAAGGAAATCTTATTGTCAATAAAGGCCTAATAAATATTCTTCATTCAACTTTTCAGGATGGTTTAAAGAATCGAATCGATGCAAAAACTGGCAGATTACTGTGCCGAGGCACACTCATAGCAAATAATGATTAGCAATATATAATTTTAGATATATATTATAGGACTTTCTATATATAAATACATTTAATGGAATGGATTGAGTTTAAGACTGTAGATTGTAGCAGTCCCAGAAATTGCATATAGATCTCATAATAAATGTGGCAGTTATTGGATGTACAATAGAAGTTAGTGAACCAAAATTGCAATCAGAAGGAATTGTGATTCCTTCTTAAATTTTAGCTTATATTCATTATCCGAATGTCAATAGAGTATAAGTTTCTCGTCAATTGAAGTCTCTAATAAAATATAAAACCCAATTCCAATTTGATTGAATGTACGGAAAAGGTGTTCGACGAGAAAATACCCTAGATCAAGTGCTTTATAATACGTCGGTACATTAGGGAAAATAAATATAAGCTTTTGAAAGACTTTATTAAAATTGTGCATGAAGCACGGCCAGATGCATGAGCGGAAAGAGGTTTATTTCAAAATACATAAGGTACATAAATTTAACCAACATACCCCATGTCTCCCCATATTAAATTACTATGGTATAAGCGCATAAAGCAATGAGAGAAGAAGTGAACTGGAATGATACCGCTAACCCTATGGACGACACAGCAGGCGAAATAGCAAAAGTTCATCCAGTATTAAGCAACTACACAATCGATCAGACGTAGCACCGAAAAGTGTCAAGAATTAGTTTTAATAAAAAATGCCAAAAGAAAGACGCCGGTCACAACGGGCCCAAAGCGAGGATGTTGAAGGAACGTACGTCGGGAGAGCGCCAAACGTTGAGAATGGGGCGAATGGTTCGGATTCTGTATTCAAAGTTCCTCAATTACCGCCGGTGCCCGGAGATTTTACAATCCTAAATAACCGCCTTGGAGCACAGAGGCGATCGGAGCAACCGGATGATATACGGCTTGAGGTCCTACTGGAAAAACAACAACAGGCGTTAAGACTACAAGCACGAATTCTGTACCTGAAGCTGCAGGAGATAGAGCGACTAGAAGAGCTGATAAAACAAGAAGCCTTGAATGACAAGCAGCCATAAGCAGTTGATTAGATATTAAATATATCCAAATCGGCCTGGCTTCAAAGTGCTTCTCCTGCTTCTCTTCCTCCTACTTCTTCTCTTCCTTTTTCTCCTCATTCTTATTCTCCTCGTTCTTCTCATTTTCCTTCTGCTACTTCAACTTCTCTCCCGTTACAAACGCGCTGCAAACTATAGTTATATATAATTCTTAAACTATATCTAAGTCTAAAATTTTATTTTTATTCTGTTTATTCTTTTTTACTATAAAAATTACTGTGTTGTCCGATATTTGTCTGGCGCGTTTAAAAGAAATCCAAAAAAAATCTATCAATAAAAATTTCACTTTTCCGTTCTTTAAGACAACATTAAATCCATCTATAATTGAACCAAAAAATATGAATATAGGCTTAAAATAACCCCAATGATATCCATTTGGCACCCCAAACTCATAGAAATGGAGCGACGAACAATATATATACATTTTTTACAGATTTATAGTCTCAAAAAAGAGTTCTATCAATATCACATATCTCAAATATTGACATCACATGTCTACATATATTATTTCTCTAGTCGAATTGGAACCATCGAGTATTTTAAGATATTCCAGTACAAAATCTGATAAGTTTTGACGTTTCCAAACCTTTAAGGAAACGTGAATAATTTATGAATATGCGAACATGGGTATTCCGCAACCAAATCGAATCGGGCTTGGCTCAGTTATTTAGTAGTCTTTCATCAATTTTCTTCGGAGAAAGTAACAAATAACACTATATAATCATACACAATCTTCAGCTTATAAGCATTTTTTTATTCCTCATGTTTTCATATAAAAAATTGATATTTTTATATGCAATATTATCTAACGATTATAATTACGTGAGTGCATACATAAATTAGTCCACTTACTTATATAATTGGCATACGATATAGTATGATTTTTTGTATATTTTCTTATAATCTCATTAACCAGAATTCAAACTAACTAGAAGAGGGAAAGCAGAACAAATCATAATACAAGATATTCGCTGGGTTCCAAAATAAAGGAAAAGTTTTATTGATTAACTAAGTGATTCTCCTTTACTAAGGATTGTTCGTAAAAAGCATATAACTAAAAACAAGATTTATTTTTAAGCCTATTTTTTTTGTTCGAAGTCTATCATTATGGAATCTTCGTAAAGCAAGTCAATTTTCCCTAAAAGTATCTTAAATTTTTAAACAAATTAAGTGCTGAATTCAAATGAAGCATTTTTTAGATCACAACTCAAGAGTCATAACTTCTAAAAGAATATATGTAAATTTTAGAACAATTTAGAAACAATACAAAGTGGCGGGATATTTCCAGCTTATTATTTGGGTATTTTTAAATTAAATTCAATCTAGGAAAACTCATACAATTTCCAGTCGAATTTCTCAAATTAATTCGAAAGAAAAACTCAAAGAAAAGATTGATTTCAAATTTTTATATTCTTTTCAAAGAAAGTATTAACTACTGTTCGTCTGTACGTCTGATTGTATAGTCCCTTTACTCTTAGAGTTATCTTAATGAAACTTGGTATACAGGCTTCTTTTCCTTCCAAAAGAACTCTTTTTGGAACCACCTGGAATGAATCATTACAGCTGTCCCACAACTAAAATTCAGATTTGCTCATAATTTCCATATGTATCAAGTAATTGCCATGAATTCTTCTAAGCATATCATTTTCACCCTTATCTATCGGTCCACCAAATTTGTGACTCATTGAAAAGAGTATAAAATCTTCGACGAGCCGAAGATAATCTTCAGCACTTTTTGGTAATAAACAAATATAAAAATTAAAAAGAAAATTGTTGGTATTCGTCTCAGACACACAATTACAGTTTATTGCATTATACTTTATACGCACAATGGAACATTATATCAAGTTCATCGCATACTACTTAATAATATGTGGATAGGGTGGATAGGTTGGACAGGGTGGACAGGGGGCAGGTTGGCAGTCATGAATAGCAAAATAAACTCAAAGCAGCTGCAGGCAAAACTAACTTAGTTAGCACATTATATTTGAACTAATTATATAAGTTTGTATTTAATTAAATTAATTAATTCAATTAAAACTATGCAGCTGGATAAGCGTTCTGTCGCTTTCACACACACACACAGCTGACACATAGAGCCACATGGAGCTGAGCAGGACAGATAGAGTCGATTTGAAATCTTCTACCTATGTTAACTTAGTTAATACAAATACAAAATATAGAATACAGAATACAGAATACAATAAGATATATATGTATATATATAGAATCTTTATACTCTTTTCGAATGGAATTCGTCGAGGATCATTTGGGACACATCCGTCTATCAGTCTTTATCCATCCAAACTGATTCTTCTTGATAAAAGTTGGCACCTGGCCCCCTTTTATAAGAACGCTGCAGTTTTATCGGAACCGAAAGGCTCAGACCATATATCGTACATAGTGCCCATATTTTCCAAGCATTTGAATTGAAATTTCTCACACGCACAGACAGTTTCAATTCTTATATACAATGTTTCTATAGAATATATGATAGCTTCGAAAAGAGTATGAAATCTTCGACGTGCCAAAGATAATCCTTTCCTTTTTTTTTTTTTGAAAACAATATATATGTATATACTTGACTTAACAAACGTTTTAGCAATACAATCTATGTATACTTTAGTACAAACAAAAAAAATTATACGAAGATAAGAACAGAGAAAAATATTATAATTAAAATAATAATGATACGATTAATGATAGTATTTTTGAATGTTAATCGACAAATGCAGTCAAAATGTTTGATTCTAAAAATTGACAGTACTTTTATAATAATAATAATAATATATAGCATTTACAGTTGTTTGGCATGTGTGCGTATGTGTGAGTATGTGTGTGCATGTGTCTTTTACAAAATGGGAAGAACTGTATAAACGTATTAATCGTTAACACATAGTTAACATGAAGTTAACATTTATCAATGATTTCTCTTGTTACTGTTTAAGTTGGTTGTTGGTTGTTGGTTAGTTGTTGTCCCAGTCGGCATTGTTGTTGCAATCCATCCTAGTTACCGATCTTTTGCAGCTTTTGCAATACTTTAAGGCCCTGCTCCTGGTACTCCTGCTTCGACATCCAGAATGCGTCGCGATCTTTCGTTACCTCAGCCAAAACAGCGCCACCGATGAAGACCATGTCTTTGCGACGCGGTGGATCCTCAATGCGTATTTTGAATTTCTAAATAATCAACAAGAATATAAATTTAAATTTTACAAAAAACCAACAAATAAATATCTTCGACTTGCCGCCAATTTTTCCGTATCATTTTTGAGCACACGCTCCAAATACAATTGCTTGATTTCACGCTCCAAACGACTTGGCAGACCCGGATACATTGTGGAACCACCGGAGAGTACAATATGCTTATAGAGTTCGGGACGTATATCGATGTCGGCGGCCTGTATTGTATTAAAGGCTAGTTCCGCAATTCCTGGTCCCTCAACATCGATTAAATGCGGTTGGAATAACGCCTCAGGCGCCTCAAATCGCTCACCACCCACTTTAATGACACGTCCATCGGGTAACTGAAATGTCAAGGAATTGGAAATCATTAGAAATTGGGACTCATAGTTATATTTATGCTGTGCTTTACCGTATATGACTCGACTAGAACCGTCGTTTCCAGGGCCAGACGCTGTTCCATTTCAATATCGTAGCCAATATAACAAAGTTTCTCTTTCATAATGCGCACCGTCTCAAAGTCAGCGGAATGATTAAAGGCATAGCCACGCAGTAAAAGTAACTGTAAAGATATATAAACAGATAGTAAAATTTAAGGTATTATTACAGGAAGGAAGTATTAACTTCAGCATACTGAAAATGTTCGAAATATTAAGTCATTTTGTCGAATTATTTACGTAAACATATGGAAGAAAATATAAATATCAATTGGAACTCGAGCATCCGTCCCGATTAATACTTAACACAACACTTAACGATGTGAAATTATAGGACGCCTAACTTCTGTGCTTATAGACAGATCCTCTTGAAACTATGCGGATCAATAGATAGTTAACAAATTAAAGTGTGTCTTGAATTTAAGTGCCAGTCTAAATAACATAGGATATATAAGCAATCCGGAGTTTTAGCTATATTACCTTCATACGTTTCATTAGGAGAGCTCAAAAACTAAAGGACAAATGCTCTTTAAATTATGCGAATCTCTAGATAATTAAGAAATTAAAGTAGGTCTTAAATTTAAGCGCCATAGTCTAAAAATCAAACAGACGCGCAAGACGGATCCTTAGCTATATTATAGTTTCCCCACTTGTCAAGTTGCTATCCTAGCTCAAACATTGAAGGACTACGGATGGGCAGACATGGGCCCTGAACGTAACCTTTTAGGTTTAACGACATATTTTAAGCCTACTTTACTATAGATATCTTCCAAAATAAATTTATTACCTTAATCAAATATCGTGTTATATCACGACCGGCAATATCTAAGCGTCGCGTTAAATGTGGTAATGAGAACTCTTCATAGACGGGACATATATGCGTCACACCATCGCCAGAGTCGATCACAACACCAGAGATAAGACCCTGAGCGTACAAGGTGAGTACAGCCTGTATGGCAATATATGTGGAATCGAAACCGTACTTCTCAAACATAACCTATATATAAAAAAAAAGAAATTAATTAAAATGTGAAGTAAACATAAAGGTTTTTCTCTAAATTACCTCAATCATTTTCTCACGATTCTTTGTGGGATTCATGGGTGGCTCTGTCAGCAATATCTTTGTATTTGTCGGATCGATATCCATTTTCTTGGGTCCGAACGTATAATCCCACACATGACACATATCCTCCCAATTCCGTACAACACCATTCTCCATGGGATATGATACCTCTAATAATGAACGTAACTGTGATGCTTCATCGCCAACCATCAGATCCTGGAAATTGTCACAAATATCATGTTAAATATCAATGGGAAACTATATATTTTGGGGGAAAATTGGCAAATGTTTTAGTAAATTTTTTTGTTGATATTAACAGCGTTCAAGTTTAAACATTTAACGATGGGGAACGAGGGGGAGCAACAGACAGAGTTAAGAGTGGCAGTTAAAAAGATTGAGGTTAGATCGGTTCAAATACCAACTCTGCTTAAGGACTAAACAGGCAAACGGGTAAAACAAATACAAATACTTAACGAATTTATAAAAAACTAGCAAAAACACAACGGGTAACAAACAACAAGTAACAAGTAACGAGTAACAAATAACGAGTAACGAGTAACAATCAAAGTGCAAAGATATAAGCATCTATTAGAACAATTACATGCACTAGAAGCATTTCTTATTTTGGGAACTAGCTAAAAGATAATATATTATTAACGAGGCGAAAACAGAAATCGTGGCAAATATACAAATTGATATAACGATATAAACAACAACAAAAGTTGATTGAACGAAAAACTAAAATGATTAAAGACGAGGAATTTAAATTTATTGCAAATTTTACTTAATTTTGAGTGCACACAAAAATGTTCAATTCGTTTTCAAGAGTTATCGATATGCGGGCTTCGTGGGCTGGTTGAAAATTATGCCGTTTAGATATGTTTTATACATTTTAGAATTGGATTACCCAAAAAGATTGACTTTATCTTAAGTTTCTAGCATACAGATCGAAGAGATTCACTGCAAGGGGCCTCGGTGAAGCCGTGGATAGCGCTTTGTCCTGACAAGACAGCGTTGGTGGGTTCAATTCTCACTGATGTCAAGAGCGTGGGTTTAAAGCTCATTTATGTCAAGAGCGTGGTTTCGCAGCACTCAGATGTAAAGAGCGTGGGTTCGAATCTCGCTAGTATCAAGAGCGTGGTTTCGAATCCCACTGATGTCACGAGAGCGTTGGTTTAAGTCTCACTGATGTCACGAGCGTGGGTTCGAATCTCACTGATATCAAGAACGTGGTTTCGAATCCCACCAATGACAAAAGCGTGGGTTCGAATCTCACTGATATCAAGAACATGATTTCAAATCTCACTGATGTCAAGAGCGTGGGTTCGAAGCCCATTTATGTCATTTTCCTGTGTTTTTCTTCAATCTCAAGAAGTGTACGTTTGAGCTAGAGATGGGCTTGTGTAGAAGAGCAGAAGTTGAGACTTTGGGAAATCAATAATTTAATGCCCTGAGATGTCAAATCTTCAACCTGACCCCACGTCGCATAAGATGAGAAAACTCTTTAAAATTTACAGTGCAAATCGAATTAGTAAAGAATCGAAACATAAAGAAAATACACAAAATGAAGTGCGTAACTATTGACTATTTGGGATTAGTTAGTTTATTGAATTACTCGTTAGTTTAGTTAAGTTAAGTTAAGTTAATTTAATTAGTTGGTTCATTGAATGATCGGTTATCGTGTGCATTTCGTGTAAATAAAGACAACAATCGAATCGATTTGCATCGAATCGGATTGCGTTTTCTTTTTAATTTAGAAACATTTCTTTGCTGTTGACTTGCAGTTAAATATTTGTTGTTGTTTAATATAATTTTGGGATTTTTTTTGGTTTTTGTTTTTTCGTAAACTATAAAACTTGACTTACATCGACATGTAAATCCTGTAAAATATTTGTTTCAAAAAAATATGTAAAAAAAAGAACAGAAAAAAATGTATAAGAATATTAAAAACAGAAAGATTTTCCTATTTATAGTTTTGATAAATATCCATTTATGGCATATATAAGAATATATTTTTGTATTTTGTTTTGGTAAATATACTAATTTAGTTAGTGTCTATAAGAATTACTTAGTTTGTATAGATAGAGTTGATATGGCAATATTTACTAATCGCTATGAAGAAGCAAAAAAAATAAGCCTGAAAGCAACATTTCATGCTGTACACGTATTTTGGATGTGCCCCCCAACATAAGAAAGCCTTATAGACCTATTAACCAGAGAGGTATTGAGGGTTCAAACTCTTTGTAATATATTCTAACCCATTTGGGAGCCAAACTTCCAATCAAGTAAGCAGATGATAACACAAAATGGGTGTATAGCCCCCATACCACCGAAGATAACTGATAAGTATGTACATATAGACCTCGCTTAATACCAAAATGGGTCTCATACGATTATAAATTTGCCAATCTTTGTGTTTTTCACACAAAATCTTGTTAAATCAAGTTCAACTCATTTATAGATCTTTAAAATTTAAGAGAAAGACACTTAAGAAGATATAAATTAATCCCAATTCCATATTTAATTTTAATCGCTTGATCTCTTCTCTGAAAACTGGGAGAAGGATTTTTTTTAATTTAGATACATTGAAAAATTTCTCTATAAGACAAAATTGTAGGCAAACTTTTGAAATGAAACTGTACTTTATTTAATTATGTGCAATATAGGCGCGTAATCCCAAATTTGGAAACGATGTGATGGCGTGTTAACACGATTTTTCGTGTTTAAGCGAGGTCCCAAGTGTATTTACTTTGTGCAATTTCCCAAGAGTTGACCAAGACATGACGAGGGTCTACGAGGGTTGCTATTTATATTTTTAGGCTAGGTTACATATTGTCAGTATTACAGGAAAATAGCCAGAATAAGAATAACCTATAAAAGTCTGAAAAATCGTCGTATCGAATGAATACCAAAGTTTAATGCAAAAGTTCATTAATTGTAATGGATATTATAACATTTAGCTTTAAAGTGTAGCTGCTACACTGTATCAAAATATGATAATATTTATAAGTCTTGTCAAAGTCTACAGAAATATTAAGTAATATGAATTTAGACTTGTATAACCTATTGAATGTATTGATATAATTTTAGTCCTAATAGACTAAAAGAGCTAGACTTATGAAATTTGGTATGTAGGTCCTCAGCGACCTTTAACCCTGAGCTAGACTTATGAAATTTGGTATGTAGGTCATGAACGGCCTTTACTCAAAGTAAGACTTATCAAATTTGGTATGTAGGCCCTGAACGACCTTTACTCAAAGCAAGACTTATCAAATTTGGTATGTAGGCCCTGAACGACCTTATCTAGCTCAAATCGACTAAATATCTTAGTTCACCGAACTGCCTAGCTTGCAATTCGATTACAAGAAAGTCCAACAAAATGTGGGAAATGTAACTATTTGAAATATAATGTTATGTACAGTATTCATGCTCTAGAACCGATCGATGCAACCGACACCATAAACTAAGCCCTCAGACCAAAATCCCAAATTGTAGCCATTATAAGAATGATATCTGTTGTTGTTGTTTGTTTTTTGTAGTTGTTGTTGCAGCAACTTAAAGACAAAATGCAATGATGATTGTAAATGTATGGGAAACCAAGGAAGGAAAGAAAGAAAGTAACAAACCAAACCAACCAGATGGATTATATAGTCTGTGTGTCACACGCTAAAATTGTGAATTATGTGATGGGGTTTGTGAACTATGAGCGAAAGTTATCGAAATGATTATAATAATAATAAGAGTAATAATAGTAATAGTAATAATAATAATGATAACAATTATAATATATAAATAATGATAATAATATCTTTTATAACGATGGACATACAGTATGAGATATAATAGGTAGATGTTAGGTAAGATGGTGAGAGTAAATGCTCTAAAGTTCTTGACCAATGCTAATCATGGATGAAACGTACTTAGATTTTTGATATTTATGAACCTCTGTGCATATAGATGTTTGTATGTATATGGTATATATGTGTGTGTGTTATAACGTATGTATGTATGAGTAAGCTATATTAACTATATAGTTTAATATTTGGCGTATGCGTAGGAATTTGGAATTTTGGTAAATACGCTTCTCCTACCTTCACTTCGATGTCACCGATTTTGTTGACCGCCCGAATTATGGGTCGTCCGACCATCGATGGGAAAATGTACGCGGGGAAATTGCTGCCGGCATAACCGCATTTTACAAACTGAAAAACAAAGATAGTTATCAATTTATACATAAAGATGTATATATAGATATCGAAGTATAAAAAACACATGCCTAACTGCTTTTATACATAAAAGAAGAAGTAAAACAGTTGGTTTTGACAAAGGTAAAAACACTCAAACACATTATTTCCAAAGGGCCTAATTGATTCTGGATAGCTGATTTCAGGGGCATATCGACGGTGCTTGAATCATCTAGTACTCAAGGCCATCTAACATTTTCATTTCGTCAAAATACGTTGACTTTCGGAACCCTTTTTCTCTATATTATAGCAATCCCTAGAAGTTAATTTTCAATTTTCGAAGCACACAGAAGCAATGATGTGTACACTTCCAACGAAATCACAGATACTGAGAAATATGACACTCTAAAATGCCAAACAAGTAGCGACATCTGTTATCCAAGCCGCACGAAACTATACACCTAATATATTCTCTGGAAAAAATATATAGAAGATCGGTGTGAATCTTATAACTCCAAAAACATGACAAAACTGAGTGCGGACCTACATGCCGAATTCAAAGTATCTAGATATAATAGTTTAGACGCCAGGTGACATACGTCTATATAACGTCTACGTCATATAACTGCGGTATTTATGACTCAAGCGTTCTGACATTTTCGGGATTGCTTAATGACAAAGTCATCATATTATGATAGTTTAAAAAAATTTAAGCACCTTTTTAATTTAAGGGGAACCAAATAAGGATAAAAACAAATTTTGGTTGCTCTGCATGGGGTCTATGGGAACCTACATATCAAATTTCATAACTCTTGCATAAATATTGTGGCTGCTAGGCACATTTCGTTACTTTCTGGGGAAATGGAAAGGTATATCAGAATTTTAGGAAATTCCATTCTGCATTCATTACCCTGAATACCAAGTTTATTGTTGATAGTCCTTAAATGCAAAAAACTTATAGCCATTTTATGGAAAAACAAATTTATAGATTAAAGGGGCGTGGCATCCGAAATCTGAAACATACGTACGGCGTATGCTATACGCGGATCTTCATGCCAATTTTGGAGTCTGTAGCTCTTGTAGTTTCTAACATCGGCGTGTTCATATTTTTCAAATGGAATTATACTGGGTATACAGACGGGCAAGGACCATTTGATTTCTTATTGTTGATTTGCATGAAGAATTTTAACAATTTCATTTGGATTTTTTTGAACATACAAATTTTGGGGAAGTGGCAAAATTTGAATACAATTGATATAGATATACATTTTGGATTCTAGCTATGCTAAGATATGATATGATATATGACTGTACTAGTTTCAAACCATGTCAAACAAATCGAAGAACTATCGATAAACGCTTGCCGAGGACATATAGTATAATCGCAAAGAAAAGTATTTGTTATTTCCAGAACTGATAAGAAATAAGATTGGTAATGCCAATGGCTGGCGTTGCTCATTGTTGTTGTTTGGGTTGGTCGTTTATGGTAGTGTGTGTGCATGAGTGTGGTGTGTGTGTGTGTGTGTGCTGGAGAGAGTGTGGGTAACTTTTGATATACGCTGCGTTGCGGCGCGGTGAGTAATCCCAATGTGAACACAACTCTCTTCTCTACGGGCAAATGACTAAATCTCCGCTTGAAAACTAAGTTGAAAAAGAAATTATGAGCTATATATATGTATATTTGAGTGTGTTTATGTTTATATAGGGTATACTTGGCTGCAGCAGTGGCAAAAGAGCGGCCGCACGCCCCTTCCCCCCAGCTAGGTGAACGGCCGCCGACGCCAGTGGGAAAGAAGAACAAGAAGAAGAAGCAGAAAATCGCTGTTTAACCTACAATGGGGCAGTAAAATGTGTGTCATCAATTGGATTAGCCGTGCGAGTGGACCGACTTGACGACTTACCGACTTGCTCAATATATGCTGGGTATATGTTGCAGTTGGGCAGATGTTTTTCCCTTTGGGCGGTGGTTTATAACACTTACCCCGGTGCCGTTATCACAAACAATTACATTCCGTCCCTTGCTGTCCATTTTGGTGTGTGTTCAGATACAGAGACTACGCTGGATACGACTGGCACTGGAAATTGTGGACTTGATCTCTGGGAGTGTTCCTGCTTCTGCTTCTTCTCCTGGTTGTTGTTGTTGTGTGGTGGGGTGTGGGTTGTTGTGGTTACTCAACTGCTGCCACAGCTGTTGTTTTAATACTATTATTCCTCCTGCTTGTGGCTATCGACTGGACTGGCCGACTGGCTGGCTGGCTGACGGGCTGACTGTGCGCTGCACTTAATCATACAATTTCCAACCGTATAACACAAACACGCACACGCACACACACACACTCGCACACATACAGTGGCAGCTTCATTCATGCACACAAAAACATACACAAAACACACACACACGCACACACAGCTATATATATACACAGAGACGCCCGCGTGCCAATTGCTGCTCTCTCCGGTCTCTCACTCTCTTTCTCCCTTCCGTACTTGTTGTGCCGCTCTTAAATGGCAGCCTTTGATCGAAGCTGCTGCAATATACCCTATGTATAATGATTATTGCCAAAACAATTTTGTTTAGCTAAAATTTAGTAGAAAAAAAATTGAAATTCCGTTTGCTCGGCGGCACCAAAAACAGCATAACACACACACGCAAGCAAAACTAAGAGTTGCATGCGCAATAATCGATAGCTGCATGTATCGCATATCGCAACTTGTTGATAAATGCCAAAGTGAGTAAATCAACGCTGCGCACATTTTCCAACACTGCAACAACTTTTTTGAATTTTTAAAATTCAGTCCAAAAAACCTCGCGACAATTCATATTATTTTGGTTTATATAATATGTGTGTGAGGGGCCTCAGTGAACCAGTTGATAGCGCAATGTCCTGCCAAACTAGAGGTGTGGGTTTGAGTCCCATTCATGTCGAATGAGTAAAACTAGTTTGTGCCATAGAATTTGAAATTCACCCACGTAGAAGAGATCATCTGTGAAGGAGGCAGAAGTTAAGGGAAATAGTGCTTCAGACTGTGACCCGATTGTGTTGTGATGGCCATATAATAATAATAATATTATATTTGTATAATTTGTTAACTGTAGGATTGTTTCAAATGGCGTAGAATTTGAAATTCACCCATGTAAAAAGAAAGTTTTTCAGTGAAGGAAGCAGAAATAAAGACAAATAGTGCTTCAAGCTTTGGCCCGATAGGGTGGTTACAACCATATAATAATATTAATAATTGTTTCAAGATGCTATATATCTTAGATATATCCCAAAAAGCAACAGGTGTAAGTTAACGCTGAAATTTTGGAAATAAAGCAAACTCCCCGAAAATTTCGCGACAATTTCTTTTATTTTGGTTTATATAATATGTGTGTATATTGTATGTATATATAATTTGTTATCTTTAGAATTGCTTTAAGAGGCGAAATGTCTTAGATATACATAATGCTGTTTCCATATACATTTTGCATTCCATTCCATTAATATCTCATTAAATTTTTTGGTTTCTCTGCATAAATTTCTCTGCATTTCCGTTTTTGATTCTGCTTATATAATTGTTATGGTCTTGATATTTATCAAAATCTATGTAAAAATGTGTAATATAATATTCTTTCTGTTGAATTGTTCGTATTAAACGTAATTAAAGCGGTGGACAAGAAATGACTTTTTGATATACAATACATTCGAGTATTATATAAGTAAGTATATTATTATTATTATTATTATTATTACTTTTATGTATATATGTATGTATATAGTTGTAAGTGGAACAGATATAAGACTTTTAGTTGAGAAGCGCATTGTATACATTCCATTTCTAGTTAACATTGATCGTTTATCGAAACTGTTATACGTATGACAGTTCTGGCTGTACTTTGGTGTTCATAACTTTTTTTTTGGGTTTGTGTTTTAAAATTCATTCATGTGTTATTTTTTTGTTTTTCTTTTAAATATTTGTTCTAACTAACATTGTTTGCACTTTCTTGTATAACAGTTTCAACATTTTCTTTTAAAAGCGGAAAAACTCAAAATTTTCGGTTGTAAATCAAAAACTTACGCTGTATTTATGTACTTAACGTGCCAAAGTGTATGTAATTAACTGGAGTTGTTGTTGTTGTTGTTGTAGCTGTTGTTATTGTAGTTTGTTAATTATAAAAGCTAGTTTTAAACTTAGTTATTTTGCTTAGTTTTTTTCTTGCAAATATATATAGTATATAGTTTACGATACGTGCATAATTCACTAAATTGTTCAGTTAAAAACTAAATTCTGATTTGATCAATTTATCAATTGGTTTTTTGTAATTTTAGGTTAGGTTCGGTATCTAATACTCAATATTATGTGTTTAGTTATCGATAGTTTTGAAGCAAAATACAGCATTTGGTTGATTCTTTACTATAATTATCATAATCCATAATGATAATGTTTAAAAAATGTTCAAGGAAATTATTATGAAGGCATTTGTTGTGTTGCTTTAACGATTGTATTGCCCAATACTGAATATTATTCAGATATCAGTTATATATCATATATCATATATATTCATATTTATATATGCTTTTACACATCTTAATTTAAAACAAAATTAGCTAATTTAGGTTATAATTATGCATTTTAATTGAATTCTAGCATATGGCACAAGGAAATCGAATTCAGTTCGTAGTATATAATTATGTCTGGGAAATTGATTTATATCGAATTGTTATTCTTTTTCATTTCTTTACTTTTACTTTTAACACTTATACTTAAATATATATATATATATATATATATATATATATATATATATTTCTATATGTATTATAGTATTTATATATATATATTATGTGTGTGGTACTTTTCTTTTGTTCAACAAATCCGAAATATGCCTACTTGCATGCACTTTTGGCGCCGCAAAATTGTTATATGTATAAGTCCTAGACCCTTGATGGATTTTGACTAAGAAAATAAAATTCTTTAGCTAGGGATATCCCATGTGATCGGACCTCGCTCTGCTCTCTTTTACGCAAGTTTGGCGCCGCAAAACTGTTATATATATGAAGAGCATTAGACCCTTGCAGATAATTTTGACTAAGATCAATTTTACGAGCTTAGTTGAGGAATATTTAATCAAAAATTCAAATCATTGTCTACTTTTCTGCAAGTTTGGTGCCGCAAAATTGTTATATGTGCAAGTACTAGACCCTTAACCGATTTTGACTAAAATTATATTCATTGTCAAGCAATGTTGGATGTGAATGGGCCAGGCGCTACTTACTTTAGACACTTGCAGTTCTATCCGAATCATTTCTAATCAAAAATTCAAGCAATTGCTCACTTGTATGCAAATTTGTCGCCGCAAAACTGTTATATATTCACAGTTTTTGACAAATAAACTAAACTATACGATCTTAGTCGAGGGATTTTCATTGGAAAATTCTTGTTCTGCCTACGAGTACGGGGTTTGGCGCCAAATTATGGGTCGTTTATTCCAACGACAAGCCTATAAGAGATGGTCTAAAAGTCACATCACTTCAGACAATACAGAGTTGGCATATATTATCATAGACCTTATGGTTCTTAGGATGTTGGTTTAGCTTCTGCCTAATCATGACAAAGGATCTCTATAACTTTGACCATCCAAAGTTTTTCCTACTTTCGTGTCTTTTTGTAGGCAAAATTTTAAGTACATTTTTTTATGTATTTTCCATATCATTTTGGTTTTCCAACATGTTTTTCTTTCAGTGCAAAAAAAAAAAATGTAATATATTTTTACACATTTGCAATATGTGCGTTTTCCATTGAGAGAGAATCGGTTGGTATTATCATAACTATTTGCCAAATATGTTTAGTTTTAGTTGTAGTTCGAGTCTCATAGGATTTTCCGTAATATCCATATGATTTGTTGCATTTTCTTATGGTGCATAATATTTTCTTTTTGCCGGATTTGCCACTTTATTTTGCATATATTTTTGCCATACAATGTTACGGTTTAGACTTTTTCATAAAAACATATGGAATCAAAAGAAATGTGCGTGCTTTCTTAACTTTCTAACAGAATGAAAATTTTTTTGGGAATCTTTTTTTTTTTGTTTTTGTTAATAAGGCTGCAAACCCGTTTTGAAATGAATCGGTTACGAAACGCTTCTATGCTGTTCCGATCTTTCAATCAAGGCAGATCGAACATATTTATGGCTTTTTGGTTCTCCAATTTGCTTTGTATTTAGGAAAGTATACATAGAAAATGTTTCTGTCTTTTTAGATCTCCAATTTTTTACGGTTTCTCCCCATTGAAGCTTTTAATATCAAAACATATCTGGTTCCGATTTGAAATTTGAAGTTCTTTAAATTCAACCAGAATATTGGAACATGCCTAAATTGGAACATGTTTTAGGTTTTTTACAGTTTTAAAAAAAATTTCGGTCTTATATATTTAAATTCCATTTTAATATAATCAATATATTGATTAAATATGAAGATATTGAATCAAATATAATTGTAACCTGAAATATGTTCTATTTCAATATTTAAACCCGTTTTTAACTAACAATTCTTTTCCAATTAGTGAAAGTTCTGTCGTTATACAAGATCGTTGTCAGAACCGGTTCTATCGGAACACTGTATCATATAGCTGACATACAACGGAAAGTCGGATTTGCTCATATTATGTTTCTTAAGTCTTTAACTTTTTAAGTCACTTAAATTAAATCATAAATCGACCTACCGAAATTCAAATCGATCGGTTTATAATCACGGAAAACATGCAAATATTCAAGATATTTAAGCACTTTCTTAGAAAGAGTATGAAATCGTTGACGACCTTAGGATAATCTTGTTATACTATTTCTTGCCAAGTTTTTGAAATTTCGGTAACATCCTGCAACTACTTTGAAGTAAATTTTGGAAACTCGTTTACATTTTTAAAGAAAATTAATTTCAGTCTAAAACAAATTCTAAGAAGTTCTTCAAATTCCAGATTTTGTTCACTTTCCAACAAACAAATTCTAAGAAGTTCTTCAATTTTTCCTATCAACTTTATAAGAATATTTAATTCGATTTTTCGTTAATTCATTTGGTTCCAATTTGGAACTAGGTTTAAATAATTCACTGGATTTTGTTTGGGCTTTATATTTTTAATTACAGCATGAAAAATGAACCAAAACTGGTTCCAAAATAGAGAAACATAATTCATTAATTTGTTATAAATTTACGATTTGCAGCCTTTAAAAATAATAATAATGATAAAAAAAAGAGTTTTATAATATATATATGTATATATCTATATATTTTTTGTTTTTCATTTGCTCAACAAAAAAATTGCAGTTATTTATTTCATTATGAATTTGTTTAAGTAGTTTTTTTGTATGATTTAGTTAAATATTTGATTTGCTATTTAAATGGTAACTTGTTGTTGTTGTTCTTGTTGTTGTTGTATAATGGTTATTTCTCATTGAAATCTTAAGCGATTATTATTTATTATTATTAATATTTTTTTTTAGTTTTTTGTTTTATAATCTGAATATTTCAAATGCAATGCTTAATAAAGGGAATACCCCCATTATAGACTTGACTCGACTTAACACATTGCCAGCATTGTTTTGCGGTTTCTCCTTTTAGTTTGTACATAGAATTAGTGTGGGGGGAGGGGCTCGATAGGGATAGAGGTTATAGATTGGAAGTTAGGTAGAAATGAGCACATTAAGGGGAAATTAGGGATAGCTTACCGATTACAGATTACAGTTTAAAGATTATAATAAGAAAAAATGTTACTTGAATTGGTTAAGGAACATTATATTGGACTATTGTGTAGTATCGATAGATGATTTCGCTTTCAGGGTTTAGGATTGCACAGTTTTTTCGACTTTTTAGGTAAATTGTTTAAATTTAATTTGGGGTTCCTCTTCTTTAATATGTACGCTTCTTTTTTGGCGCTGCTAAATGTTTACAACAAATTAGCGCTAGGTTTTTCACTTTTCTTTATACATTTAGACTTAAGATTAAATTCTGCGTAATTTTCATCAATTTTTGTTTTTTTTTTTTTTTTTTTTTTTTTGCGGAAAAAGAAATTGTGGCAACAATTTTAATATCCTGCATTGTTTTTCTTCTTTTTTCAGACCGCTTTTCTTTCAGTGTGGCCTCTGCCTCTGCTTCTTCTGTTCGCTTTTCTTCGAGTTATTGTTATTTTTGGAAAACTATTTTCAATTTCTCTATGGGGTTCTTTATCTCTTTATCTTTAAACATGCCGTACTAATAACTTTTTACTTAGCATTATTGGATTAGTTATTTTTCTATAACTGGAATTGGAATTGGAGAGCTTGTTGGCATTTTGTTTTTCAGTTTTCATTTTCATTTTCGTTTTCTTTCTTCAATTTTCAAAATTTCTTTTCTCACTTCGATTTTGTTTCATTCTTGGAAAACACAAAAGAAAATCTTCTGCTAAAATGACAAATCTCTGCAAAATGTTTATAAGGTTGATCTTTTGTATATATATATATATATATATATATCATACGATATATATAGGTTTATGTTATTATTATGTACGCGTGTGTGTCTGTCTCTGCTCTGCGTGCGTGTGTGTCTCTCTCCTGCAGATCCGCTCCTGGCAGATGCTCAACAAAACCCCCACTTGAAGCCCAACAACAACACGTCTGCTCCGCCGCCTGTCGCCGCCGCCCCGCCCCTTTAGCCATGCGCCGCACCATTGTTGCCCTGACTGTGATGCGTGTGCTGTGGATCCTCGCTGGGTGTCGGCGGCTGATCGCGCCGCGGCGGCATCCGCTCGTTGACCGCATCCAGGCCCTTGGCCTCCGCGAAGGAGGTGATCTTGTGGTTGGGCGAGAA
>JBANCY010000596.1:0-22509 GCA_037040045.1 Phorticella flavipennis | reverse complement strand
GTCATTATTATTATTGGCCATTATTATATGGCCATAACAACCCTATCGGGTCAAAGCCTGAAGCATTGTTTGACTGTTTTTCTGCTGGATTTCGAATCCTACGCCACAACCTAGTTTTTCTAGGAGGGTCAAACCAAACGATATGATTGAGAATCGAACCCACACCTCTTGTTTGGCGGGACAGTGCACTATTCACTCGGTGGACCCACGGAGGCCCCCTACAATATCTATATGATAGCCAAATATATTCCTTACCTCTGAAGTCATAGCCTAACCCTATTAATTTTCCTATTATTATTATTATATATCCATAACAAACTTAAAGCTCTATTTTCCTCTATTTCTCCTTCCTTCACTGAAGAACATTTTTATGTAGGTGGATTTCAAATCCTAGTTTTTCTAGGAGGGTCATGCCTAAAGGCATGAGCGGGACTCAAACCTCGCACCACTGGACCACCGAGGCCCAATTTTCCAAATTTTCCTATTACCCTATATAATTATATATAAAGTTCTTAAAAAAAACTTCGAAAAACTCCTAAAATCTAATCAATAAAACCCAATCTATAAATTTCAGGCCCATCGCGTTGTTTTAGCCGCAAGTAGCGATTATTTTTGCGCCATGTTCGCCGATTCTGCCATGATTGAATCACGCAAGGAAGAGATTACATTATATGGCGTTACAGCTCGCGCCATGGGTCGTATTATAGTTTATATATACACATCGATACTAGATTTAACCGTAGATAATGTCGAGGAGACACTGGCAGCGGCCACCCATGTTCAGGTCAAGGAGGTCATCGAACGCTGCACCATATTCTTAGAGAAAAAGATTAGCATGGAGAACTGCCTGGCCATAGCCAGTATGGCGGAGATCTATGGCCAACTGGTTTTGGCCGAACGCGCCTATCGTTATATATGCGCACATTTCAAGGAATTCGCGGCTAGCTGTGATTTTAAGGAAGTCAAGCTGGATCAACTAAACTTTATACTATCCAGTAATTATCCCATTGATGTTAGTGAATTCGAGCTGGTGCGTCTGCTCTGCACTTATGGAGTGGATCAGAACCTGGATGAGAGTGCTCAGCAGAGCCTGCTGCTGCTTATTAAATGGGAATATGTTAGCTATGATCAGTTGAAGACGTTGCGTCCTCTGAACTACTCGCTGGTTGATCAGTATCTACAGAAGATGCAAGAGAATGGTGCCGGCGTTGGCGGAGCCAACAACAGTACCAATCCGGACGTAAAGGAAATAATCCACCAAGGACCCACAAATATGCGCGGCATGGAACTGAGTCTGCTGAAAATCGGTGGCTTCGAGTGGAAGGGCCTAACCAATGAAATTATGTGCTTCTCACCCACCAAAATGAAGTGGTACGAACTCACCTCAATACCACATATTGATCAATGTAAGTCTGGCGAAATAGCCCAAAAGTTTTCCATGGCAAGATAGTGCCAACACCACTGACCTACTTAGCCTATTTAATCTAGCAATCATTTTGTATTTTACAGGCAATTTCGGAACCGCAGTTCTCAACAATGAGCTCTTCATTGTCGGCGGTGCCTACGACGTCTGCCTGAAGGAGTACATACATCCCTTTGGCTTTCGTTACTGCCCCCTACGCGATTCCTGGGTGACCATAGCACCCATTCAGCTCGATCGCTGTCGATTCTCACTTAACGCCGTGGGCAAACGGCATTTATATGCCGTCGGTGGAATTGTGGAGAATGATGATAATTCGGAAGAGGCACTGCGTCGCGTATCAAATGTAGAACGTTACGATATTGATAGTAACTCATGGACCTATATGCCCAGCTTACAGGAGAATCGCAGTCAGCATGCCGGCGTTGTTGTCGGCGATAAGCTTTATATCTCAGGTAAAGTATTGTTTCCCCATTTTCCCTAAAAGTAAGGTATAAGATGTATTTGTTGTGACAAGAAATTAGATTGATCGGAAAAAGTTATATACCTACTTTATGCTGAAGCTTATGCATTATATTATTATTATTATATATCCATAACAGCCCCGTCGGGTCAAAGCCTGAAGCACTATTTTCTTATATTTCTGCTTCCTTCAACTAACTAACTTTTTTTATGTGGGTGGATTTCAAATCCTACGCCACCACCTAGTTATTCTAGGAG
Organism: Phorticella flavipennis; assembly: GCA_037040045.1. NCBI lineage: Eukaryota > Metazoa > Arthropoda > Insecta > Diptera > Drosophilidae > Phorticella > Phorticella flavipennis. The sequence continues at coordinate 20,369 of JBANCY010000596.1, read as the reverse complement.
GGTCATGCCTAAAAAGCGGGACTCGAACCTCGCATCTCTTGTTTGGCGGGACAATGCGCTATCCGCTGGACCACCGAAGCCCCTGAATATGCATTATAAGTCTATGTATCTATTCAGATTGTAAAACGAAATCCATTGGGGCTTGTCCATCTGTATTTATGCAAGCCAATCCCTCAGTTTTTGAGCTATCGTAATAGAACTTGGTACCTATATATCTTTTATAAACACGCTTCACATGGGCGGATCAGCGGATGAGATCACTATATAAAACACATGTTTTTCAAGCAACTAGCTTGAATTCGACGTGCCGAATATAATCTTCCTAACTTCCTATAAAACTAACCACAAAAAGCATTTCTTTAAACATTTTTCATAGTTTGGATATATTTTCCGTATAAATATGATATATAGATTTCTTTAAAGCAATTTCAACGTTTTTGTAGTCCCTTCTCCAATGATAGGGGGAAGTTGTCAATGATTAACTGCTACAAATTTTCCAGATCCAGAAGTATACCCTCCTTATTCACTATTTACTTCTTTCTCCAATGTCTCCTTACAGGCGGCATACACATGGCCAACATATTATCGAGCATGTGGTGTTTCGATACCCTAAACGAAACTTGGACGGAGCTGGCCCCCATGCCCACCGCATGCTGTGATCACGTTCTGGTGGCCGTTGACAAACGCATCTATGCCTGTGGTGGCTGGCATGAGACACCTCGTGAATCTCGCGTTCTGGTGGAGCATATTTATGCCTATGATATCGCAACAAATACTTGGACCTTTGAGACTAAAATACCAGCACCGAAATTCTATTCCGGTGTCACGTCGATGCGTCGTACCATCTTCTTTGTGGGTGGTTTGGATTCAACCGAATCGATTGACCGCGCCAGCTCAGAGACCATGGCCTATGACTTGGACACGCGCAAATGGTGGCATCGCAAGGACTCCTGGGATACACCCAATGACGTGTGGGAATCAACATGCGCTGCCATCTATGTACCCAGTTTTGACTCGAAAACCTGGGCTCTCAAATGCCCGAATCCACCCACGAATTTATTTGACTTCTGATACTATAATATCGTAATCTAATCTAATAGAGAAACGCCCCCATCCATGCTTTGTGATTAACCTGAGAAAATGCTGTTCCATGTTAAACTGTACAGTGGAGAAATGTGCCAACGAAGGCCACAACAAATTTTGTTAAAAACAGGTCATTATGTAACTTCGAATATGTAACTATTAGTTTAATAATCCAGACTAAATAGAGAACAAGGAATTAAAATAAAATTTTGTTAGACAATTATTTATTTGATTTACGGAATCGTTGATATTTTTATACCCTGATCCCATTTGAAAATTGTGAAGAAGGGTAGAATAGTTTTATTGGAATCTATTGAAGAGGCAGAAGTAGGCGTGGCAGACACCATAAAGTTTATATATTCTTGATCAGCATCAATAGCCGAGCCGATAAAGCCATGTCCGTCTGTAAGAACGCGCCGATCTCAGAAACTACAAAAGCTACGGACTTCAAATTTGGCATGGAGATCCGTGTATAGCATACGCAGTGCGAGTTTTGTTCAAATTTCAGATGCCACGCCCCCTAAAAAGCGATTTTCCATAATGTGGCGATAACTTTGGCATTTATGAGCCATCCACACCAAATTTGGTAAATAGGATCATGATTAGAAACTGCAGAATGGAATTTCCCGAAATTTTGATACACCCCTACATTTTCCCGGAAAGTAGCGAAACGTGTATAGAAGCCACAATTTTGATGCAACAGTGCATGAATTTTGGTATGTGGGTGCCCATAGATACTGTGCAGAAAGTGGCATACAAAAATGTTTCCATCCTAATTTGGTCCGCCCTAACTTAAATAAATGCTTATATTTACTACAATCTTTATCATAATGGTCCGAATTCGAAAATCTATATTGAAGACGATGTCGTCAATCAATCCTTAAAATTTCAAACAGATCGGATTATATACACCGAAGTTGTAAGACTTATATGTGGCCGAAAACGGGCTTAATGTTATGTCCGATGTTAAGGATCCCATACGAATTGGCGCATTTTAGTTATCAAGCGTCTATGGTTTAAAGAGTATTTTTGTCGATTTTTGCCTAAATTTTGAAAAAAAAAATCGATATCTTGAAAATTGGACCTGAAAGAGAAAAACTAGAGAACAGATTCGAAATCAGCTACCTCAAATTAGTTAAAATTTTAAAGCAAAGTAAGTTGATTTCTGGCTCTCCCATGAAATTTTCTAATTTTCCACACAAAAATACGGATTGTATTTCCACATTACTTAAGTAATCCATTGACATTCAGGGATTGCAAGGAGTTAAAACATTATACGATATTAGAATTAGCGTTCTTCTTTTATTCATCGAGTTTGGCCATCGCACGCACCGAATGGCAGATACTTTATAGATTTTTGGTAAACGTCACTTGTCACATGGTACATAGATGATACATAGATGATACATACATATACTTACAATTAGAAGTACGGGTAAACTATAATCTTAAGTCTACTTCATAGCGATAAAATCTAGTGTCGAATTACAGAATGCTTACAAGGTACATAGAAACAAGCAACAAGAAAAAATTACTTTACTAAAACTATTACAAGACGTTGACAAACATTTCAATTTAAAAACATATATATACGATCTAACGGTTAAACGGGTACAAAATATTTTAACTTAAACAATTACAATGAACGACATAATTAAGTGACAGAAGTTACGATTAAACGATTAAAACTAAACGATTACAAATGGAAGTACACAGCTACTGGTTACAAATTGAGAGACCCATTTCCGACCGAGCTACGCGTTGTGGTGGGGCGCGATGACAACCCAACCGTCGTTCTCCATTGTGTCGGCACTAGTCGCATCCTGATTGATCATATTGTTGCTATTATTGCAGACTGGGGGCTGTAGAAGTTGTTGGTTCATCTGGCGGGATGCCGGCAGCTTCTTCCATTGTTGTTCCAGATTGTTGTAGAGGCTTTGCAGTCCCTCCTGTGCGGGGAAATAAGAATACAGATTAGGTTTTTGTTTAAAATGATATATCATTTTTATTTTTTACCTTGTCTTTCATTTTCTGTAGAAGCTCTTGTTTCTGTTTACGCTCTATTTTATCCATTTGAACTATCAGCTTATCTTTGAAGTCCTGCGCATAATAGAGGTTCGTGTCGACGCTAAGATACTCCTTGGCCATATGTCGATGGTCGCGATAGATCGCCTGCGATTCGGCATTGTTCGGTATGGGCGGCTCTGGTTGCAGTTCAGGATCCAAAATCTCAGCCAACGATTGTTCCGTACATCCGCAGCCAGCGTCGACATCAGCATCCGCATCCACGAAATCACTCGTCTCGTCTTGAATACTGTGGGCGTGGCTGAGTAGTTCATTTGTGTTATTTTCATTATTATTACTATAATTATTATTATTATTGTTGTTGTTGTTGTTGTTGTTGTTGTTGGTGAGGTCTTGGGTGGTGTTATTGGTGGTGGTGGTCATGATAACCGGCTTGGTGTCTGTCACTGTCAACCGTTCACGGCCATCACTTTTGGCTGCAAAACATTGCAAGTGTGAAGAAAAGATATATATATATATATATTAAAACCCGATCAAATTTGGTAAGCTGTGACGTTGCCCAAGATCGAAGATAGCGAAGTAGAAATACGAGTGGATGTCTTATAGATAGGATAGATCTATACACGTTTCGTATTTAAACTTCTTTTGTATAAATTTGATTAGTTTAGTTATAAAGGACAGGTGAGGTTGCCCAGGATGGTCTTAGCGAAGTAGAAATACGAGTGGATGTCTTATAGATAGGAACATAAACTTCTTTTGTATAAACTTTATTAATTTAGTTATGTAGGACAGGTGACGTTGCTCAGGATCGTCTTAAGGAAGTAGAAATACGAGTGGATTTCTCACAGATAGGAACTTAAGCTTCTTTAGTATAAATTCTATTAGTTTAGTTATATACGGCAGGTTAGGTTGCCCAGGATCGTTTTAACAAAGAAAACATACGAGTGGATTTCTCATATAAAGGATAGATAGATACACGTTTCGCATTTAAACTTCTTTTGTATAAATTTGATTAGTTCAGTTATATAGGACAGGTGACGTTGCCCGGGATCGTCTTAGCGAAGTAGAAATACGAGTGGATTTCTCATAGATAGGATATATCGATACACGTTTCGTATTTAAACTTCTTTAGTATACAACTTATTAGTATATATATATATATACATATGTATAGGACAGTTAGTACAATAACATACTATAGATAATCCAGCAACTGTGCAGATCGCTGGTCTGCTTTGTTGTAATCAAGGCGCGCGTATCGCACATGTTGAGGCGATCGAACAAGATAGATGATGGGTTTACAGCGAACACTTGTATGTTATGAGGTTGTGCGATGTGCGAGTCGAGATCATATTTTGTATAGGTTTAAGAATGATTTTGAAGTCTACGAGAATAGTGTATACCCAAGTATATTCCCAAGAACAAAACAAAATCAGAAGGTGGTTAGGATACGAGGCGATACGATGCGATGTTGCCGCGATGCGATGACTGAATTGTATGTATCATCTATGCGATGACGTGTTTCCCACACAGATTCGGAAAATTGGAAAAACAAACAATAAACAACTACAAAAGCACACAGAAAACAGCAACAATGAAAACAAAATGAAAATTCAAAAGAAATTATGCGCCGCCCGATTCAGTCAGTATTCCGTATAATTTGCTCGCGCGGCTAATGTTTAGTTAATTTCTTTCTATTTTTATTTCTTTATTTCTTCCATAGACTTTTTTTTCAGTTCGAATAGAACGATTATGATGATGATTATATTATTTTCCGTTTAAGTTTTTCAAGTCAATCGCTGGCCGACGATCTTCAGAGCGTTGCGAAGGCGGCGTTGCGCGGTATTGCAGTAGCATTGCGGCACTCGAAACACGGAAAGGAAAGGCATGTGGCATGTGGCATAGCACGGCACGGTACGGTACGGCACGGCACGGCACGCTACGGCGCACAATTTTAGACTGAGTCTACGGGGATCATTGTGCCGACGTATGCGCCTGGTATATGCGGCGGACCGAAAGTAAGAGGCAGCGCAGCATCAGTTTAGCAAAATGACGAACACAAATTGGACCAAAACCAGCCAAAGAGCCGACCAGACCGACCAGACCGACCAGCCCGATCGGCCAGTCCGCCAGGAGAATCGTGTGTATACTAAACTCTATACTATATATAACCCAAGAGATGTTCCTTAGACTATAAACATTCCATTTTGAGCATTGCCTGATCATTTGATGAATAACGCGACTGGCATGCGGTTGGGAAATCTCCCCTGCGCAAAAAAGGAAAATAAAAGAAAAGATAATGCTAACATACTCCTCTGCCTGCACCCCCCCTTCCCCCCTCTGGGTTCGGGGCCAATCGAGATATTTACTTTTTCCTCAAGATCTCTACCGTGACTAGGTCGTTGCTGTCAATGCATTTAATGAGTATACAAGATGTCGTAGCATAAGGCAACTTTGATTATGACCTAACCAAGAGCCAAAGATACCCTGTAAAACTTAAGAAAACGTAGCATAAGGCAACTTTGAGAATGACCTAACCAAGAGCCAAAGATACCCTGTAAAACTTAAGAAATCACGGACGAAAGACAATGTAACGAAAACTAAATATAATTCAAAAAATTTTCTAGATCAACATTTGTTCTTAAAAAAAATAACTTTTTGTATATATTTTGCGGACAATCTATTAAAGGATATAGTTTGTACACATGATGGAATGAAAGTAGAAACGATTGCTCCTTTAATATATTGAATCACATACAGGGTATACTGTGCAACCAGATGTTTTATTTATCTTTCCCATCGTTTGTTGCTCGTGATTTTTCATCTCCGTGACCAATATATATAGCATATATAATGTATATCGCTATATGGGTATATGGATATATATGCGTATGTTGTACTAGTTGTATGAAATCCAAATAAAAGTGAGATTATTGCCGAATGACTCATTTGGGGCTGTTTCGACTGTCGGCCTCGTCATGTGTGCGTTTCTCTAGTGTACCTCGGCCATTAGCTGATTTTTCATTATATTTCGTATTATTCGTTCTTTTGTATACCCTGTACACATTGGATGCATACTAAGTGAAGGCATAATGACCCAATTTTATTATATGGCCATAACAACCCTATCGGGTCAAAGCCTGAAACACTAGTTTCCTTTATTCAGCTTCATTCGCTGATGAACTTTTTTTTTACGTGGGCGGATTTCAAATCCTACGTCACTACCTAGTTTTTCTAGGATGGTCATGCCTATCGAGATGAGCTGGACTCGAACTCGCACCTCTTGTGCTCCATCCACTGGTCCACCAAGGCCTCCCAATTGAGATACTGTCATAAAATGGCAGTAGCATTTAATCAAAAGTAGCTTTCCCCCGTTTTTTGTTATATGTTGCTTCGAGGAACTTAGGGTTATCCCATTAAGGAAAATTATTAAGAATGAACAAAAGTTTGTGGTTTGAGCCCACGACCCCTTGTTTGGCTGATTATTGCTCCACCGAGGCTCCTACCATTCCCAATATTATAGTAATCGGATTGCTATTTTATCTCGTCTTTGAACTGCAATTTACTACATAACATCAGGCTATAGGGTATCTGCCAGCCAAACTCATTCCTCAATATAATTTTTACTTGTGTTTATGTTGCCCCGAAAGAGTCGACTGTGGTGACGGTGCATGTCATGGCTATAAATCTAGCCGAAATTGCCAGCCAAGCGGCCAGTCAGTCAATCTACACAATACGATAATTGTGCAGCACGATGTTCGACTATGAGTGAATCTCTAGATGAATCTCTACATGAGGGTATTATGGTTATCTCATCTACTTTACCACTAAATTGCAATACCAAAACAATTAAGAAGAAAAAAATTATCAAAATAATGCATAATGTTGGAAGAAACAGGAACATAATCACCGTCACTTATCAATGATTATACTCTTTTCCAAGAAAATAATATATACACTTTGTCTGAATATCGTGTTTGCTTTTATTTCTTATGTTTTTCAACTTATTCGACTGAATGTTCTCATACACATAATACATACATACTTAAGATTCTTTATAATCGCGCCGTCAAATTTCATAAGGATCTGACTTCTACATATATCATATAGCAGCGATATACACATGCATTCTGAACATTAGCATAATTAGCTAATTCTTGTATTTTTAAGGCTTCTTTTATCCACAGAAGTAGACGTACTTGAGAAAATCCTAATGGTCGTAGTCTCTGATTCAAATCTCGTACGGTCCCCGCTTCCAGATGGAGTTTTGGATGAAGTTTTCTTTATTATTCTTATATGGCTATAACAACCCTATTGGGACAAAGCCTGCAGTACTATTTGCCTTTTTATTTCTCCTTCCTTCACTGAAGGTCTGTTTTTACGTGGGTGGATTTTAAATCCTACGACACAACCTAGTTTTTCTAGGATGATCAGGCCAATCATCATGAGTGGGACTCGAACCTACACCTCTTGTTTTGCGGGACAGTGCGCTATTCAGTGGTCCACCGAGGCTCCCCATAACATTAACTTTCATTATTATACCCTGATCCCATTTAAAAAAATGGAAAATAAGGTTATAATAGTTTTGTGGAATGTATGTAACAGGCCGAAGGAGGCATATATAGATGTATATATATTCTTGATCAGCATCAATAGCCGAGTCGTTATGGCCATGTCCGTCTGTCCAGCTGTCAGACTGTATGAACGCGTAGATATTCGAGATTGTAAGAGATAGAGACTCCAATCCAATGCTCCAATATACCATACGCATATGAAGCGTTGAACATTTGATCATATCACTTCCCCTTCACCCGATAATTAATAAATCAGCTATTAGATCTTAATTTTGTATATAGGATCATGAATAGAAACTGCAGAATGGAATAATACACCCCTTAATTTTCTGGGAAAGTAATAAAATGTGGGTAGAAACCACAATTTTCATGCGAGACTTAGGAAATTTGGTATGTAGGTGTACATAAACCCCATACAGATAGTGGCATCATAAAATGTTTTCCATCCTAATATGGTCCCCCTAAATTTAACAAGTGCTGAAAATTTCTATAATTGTTATCATAATGATTTGAATTTAGGAATATATAATTATATTGAAGACATAAAGTAATTCTGATTAAGAACCACTAAGAACTGGTCAAAATGTAAACGGTGGAATATTGATTACGCCACCTGGCGGTGAAACTGTTATAGCTATAGATATCTTATGTGGCATGTAGTTTTGCATAGTCAATGCGCAAAAGGCATTTTTCCAAAATTTGGATGCCACGCCCCGTTCCCGAAAGTAAAAAAATTGATAACAGGTGTATTATTTTTAAATTAAAACTCCATTGTCAATACACCTGTTTTCGACACTGTCTGAACCCACACTAAAAGTTGGAAAACAATAAATATACTGTATTTAGCCAAGGCTCACAATCGAGCAGGGTATTCCGGTATTCGATAACTCTCGACTGCAGCACTCTATCTTGTTTTAATTCAATTTGTTTCGTATTTATTGCATGTGTAGGTTTTGTAAGATTTAAGATTTATTTTACAGAATTTCTATAAATTTTGACTAATTAAATATGCACAAATATTTATTATACATTCAACTGTATGAGCGGAACGGATCCCTATCTTTCTACGGTTTTCATTGGCAAAGGGTATTCATTATTCAAAATACACTCTCCTTTTTCAAATATTTTGGCCTTGGCCTAAATCATTGGCAGCCAAAAAGGTCAAAAGTCATCATAGAGATGATAATATTCATTCAGGAGATGATAATATTCTTTCAGGAATGTTTCAAGATACTGATGTGTAGGGATAAGGTGTGGTGTGTTAAGACTAGGGCCTTCGGTGGGGTTAATGAAAATTGTCATCAGGATTTCTAGTACATAAGTTTAAGATGTTTGAGATGTGTTCAATGTGGTTGTTTCTGGCACAGCACAGTGGGTATAGTGTGCGTCATACCATGTTGACCCCAAATAGCTGCCAGATGCCAGATGTATATGTAACTGAAACAGAATGTAAAGCCACATAATACATTGGGCCATTTCCCACAATAATAAAAGCAAGCGTTGGTGCGTGTGATTCATGACTTGCATTGGGAAACACAGACGACGATAGACTCTAGATGGATTGGGGACTCACCGTAGGATCTGCTGCTGCCACTCTCGCTGCGGCTTAGGTCGAAGCCATTCTATTAAGGTGCACAGAAAGAGATAGCGATATAGATAAGGCATGTAGAAAGAGAGCTAAAGACAAAGGCCACCTACCGGTTCAACATCCACATCCAAGGTAAGTTGCTCCATTGGTTTGTTGGCCATTTTAATCATGCCATTCCGAATGGTCTCCAAGCGTTTGGATGCCTCTGCCGATGATAAATTGAAGCTATCGTTGTGACTCTCGCAGCTGTCCTCTTCGGGTATGGCGTCCCAACGGTTGCTACTGGTCAAGTGAAACAGTCCATTATTGTCTAACTGGCCCGAATTAGTGGGCGTTCTTTCGGATGAGGTATTTTCGGTATTGAGTCCTGAGCCTGTCCCAGTCCCTAGCCCAGTGGCAGTGCCGTGCACATTGGTAGGAGTCAGCTGTGTTGATGCCAGGCTCACATCGCTGGAGCTGGTCATATCATATTGCGCGGCCACCGTACCGTCGCTCTCTTTGGTCACAATCTGTAAAAGAGAAAGCCAATCAAGATATTAACATACAATTCGGGAATAGTTTTGAAATTTATAGAAATCCCAATTTTATACCCAAATTTTATTTAGCTGAATTTAGCGACAAAATAACAGATTACAAGGGGGCCTCTGTGAACCACTGACCTACCAAACAAAACGTGCGAGTTCGAGTCCCGCTCATGTCAATAGACATGACCCTTCTAGAAAAACTAGGTTGTGGCGTAGGATTCGAAATCCCCCCACGTAAAAGAAGTTCATCAGTGAAGGAAGCAGACATAAAGGGAAAAATACTCCTTCAGGCTTTGACCCAATAGGGTTGTTATGGCCATATAATAATAATAATGGGAGTGAAAATAAATAGTCCATAGACTAAAAATCTATCTTAAGTGAGTGTTGTCTAAAACATAGACAAATTTTGGGTTTAGGGAAAGAAAGAAATCTACCTCTTTGGTTCTCATTGCACTCTTTCTTTTCTATAGAAATGTATTTCAAATTAGTTATAGTTTTCGATCGACAAAACTCACCTGTTGGTTGACAAACGCATACTCCAAGGCCTTGTCGGCGCCCACATAGTCCTTAACAATTTCATTCATCACCCCGACGATATATTGCATCGAAGGTCGATCCTCAGGAGCTGTTTTCCAACAGGCCGTCATCAATTGCTCAATATGTTTGGGACAATTATCCAGCAGGGGCGGTCGTTCACCTAAAAGATTATGGAAATTATAATTCCCAACATAACGAGATTATTCACCTGAAGCAGCCAACTTACCCTTATATATCTTCCACTGAATGCTGTAGGCATTGTCAATATCCTTAAATGGTTGCTGGCGTGACAATACTTCCCATAACACAATGGCCCAGCTGAAAATATCGCACTTCTCCGTGTATTTGGAACCCTCAAAAACCTGATCAAAAAAGTTTAAACAAAAGATATGTTAAGAGGGGAATTGGTATGAGATGTTTTAATATACAATGCTAAGATTAACAAGGTACATATTTGGAAGTCTTGATGTTCTAGATGGAACTGCATGACTATTCTTGCCTTTCCGAGTGTATGAAAGCAACACGCAGGGCTCGAAGAAAAGACAGATCAATAAATATATGTCCACTGCGCGAGATAGTTTCCAAATTAAGACCAGGGAGAGAATAAAGAAATAGTGCTGAACAGATCCAATTCAATCCGTATCATACTATGATGCATCGATTATGCGGGCAAGTTTTTGCTCCAAAATTCTCATTTAAAAGCTTAAATTTTTAATATATAATATAAATATAACACAAAAATATCAAAATCCATAAAACTGTATCCCCAAAATGTAAAAAAAATTCTCAGTAGTTGCGCGTCGGGTCTGAAAGGGCCATATCTTTCTGTACCTTTTGCTGGAAAGTCCATATACAATATACAATATATATATTGAAGAATAAGCTATACAAGTGATATGTAAAGAGTATTTTTTACATAGGGATCGTGAAAATCCTTCCCAGGACTTACATTGCCCGACAATTGGCAATTTTTTCTATCTCGGCCTCGGTGGACCAGTGTATAGCGCACTGGTACGCCAAACAAGAGGCGTGGTTTCGAGCCATTCTCAGGTATAGATAGACATGATTATCCTACTATGGTAGTAGGTTGTGGCGTAGGATTTGAAATCCACCCACTTAAAAAAAGATCTTCAGAGAAAGAACCAGAAAAAAAAGGCAAATAGTGCTTCAGGCTTTGACCTGATAGGATTTTAATGGCCACTATTAATTTGTTCCTATTTTTAAAATGGGATCAGGGTATAATAGTTTTGTTGGAATATATAGAACAGGCAGAAGGATAAACTGTATATGAATAGCCGACTCGATATAGCCATGTTCGTCTGTCCGTCCGTCTGTATGAACGCGCCGATCGACTAGAATGCACATATCAAGTTCTAAGATTTCGATGATGCCACGCCCCCTTCGCCCGATAATCGATAAATTCGTTTTTCGATAAAATGGGAATAACTTTAGCATTTAAACACCAAATTTCGTATATGGGGTCATAATTAGAAACTGCAGAATGAGATTTTCAAAAAATTTGATACACCCCTCCACCCTTCCATTTTCCCAGAAATTGACGAAATGTGTATAGCTGCCACAATTTTTATGCAAGAGTTATGAATTTTGAAATGTTGGTGCCCATAGATACCGTGAAGAAAGTGAGAAACAACAGTTTTTTCCATCCTAATTTGGTCCCCCTAACTTAAAAAAGTGCTTATATTTTTTACAATCCTTATCGCAGTTGTGCGAATTGCAAAATATATATTCAAGACGATGTCATCAACAAATGCTAATTGTTTCAGAACGATCGGGTCATAAACATCAAAGTTATAAGACTTAGAAGTAGCCGAAATCGGGCTAAAATTGCAAAAGATCAAAATAGCAGCTAGAAGCGCAAAACTTGGGATGTAGGTTTACATTGATAATGTGCAAAATGGATTTTCCCAAATTTTTGATGACACGCCCCCCTTCGCATCAAATCAAAAATTTGATAACATGTGTACATTTTTGATTTAAGACAAGATTTTCAACACACATAAGGCGAGTGTATTCCTCGACTGGGTTCAGGGTACTCCGTCGTCCAGCACTCTCGACTGTAGCACTTGTTTGTAATCGAGGCAGAGATCTGAAATTTAAGATCAATTGGGAACTCACCTCAGGCGCCATCCAAGCAGCGCTACCCCGATTATTTGTCATCATGGTCGACTTGTCCGCCACCGTGCCGAAATCACAAATCTTCAAATTGCGTCCCTTGTTGGTCAGCAGCAGGTTAAGTGGCTTCAGATCGCGATGGATCAGTGGCTTCGGGCTCATTCCGTGCAGGTAGGCCACACCCTAAAATCAGTGGATTTCAGACATTTTCTAGAATTTCAACTCGTAAAACCGGTACCTCGGCGCATTGGCGTGCCCAGCTCATGGCATGCGCCAAGCTGTAGGCGGGCTTCACTTTGCCATGTAGAAATTTATGCAGGGATCCGCCCTCCGCATACTCCATGATCAAATATGTGGCCTGATGATATGAAATGCCATAGAGGGCAATAATATTGGGATGCTTTACACGGGATAACTGCTTGACCTCCTTCTCGATGTCCTTTTGCTCGGCGCTGGCGAAGAACTCCTTGACGGCCACCAAATGGTTGCGCCACATGGCCTTGCATACAACTCCATACGATCCATGGCCGACTTTCTAAACGGATGGAAATTTTTAGGAATTGAGAGATCAGTTATATATCGACGACCTGTTGCCACTCACCTCGCCTAAGGTAATTTCACTGAAGTCCACATAGGCAGCTTGCAGTGCATCCTGTGATGATGCAGGGCTCACGGCGGAGGCGGCCATCGTCTGCTTGTTGCAACTAACCGACACACTGTGCAACCTCCCCAAGTGCTTGTACTCCCCTCGCAATATCTAGCTCAATCCGAGTATCCTAGCATTTAGCTTCCGTCGGGAATCCTTAACACTGTTGTTGTTGTTGTTGGCGCTGATGAAGCCAGCGGCCAGGGGCCAGGGGCTGCCTTACTTATATCGACCAGCAATGAGTCGCTGCCAGGGCAAACGCTGCGCACATCTTCCAAACGGTTAACAGCGATCGTCGGAGAGGAGCACGGCCTTGGCATTGGTGGCCAGATCAAACAGGGTGCTCTTTAGTGCACTATTTCGCTTTGTAATCGGGGATTCCTGGCTTCACAAACAGTTAAATTTCATCTTTTATTTTGATTTTTTCGTCTTTGGTCCGTTCGTTTGTCGCTGTCTGGTTAGTGGCTTGTACTTCTGCATTTCTATCGATATATCTGCAATATACATCGATATTTGAAATTTAAATAAGGAAATATTTGGAATTTATGATATTAATAATATTTTTAATTTATGATAGTACCAAAAATTAAATAATACCCTCGATAAGAAACTTAAAAATAGCAATTATTATTTATAAATTATTAAAAAATTGTGGAGTTTTAAGGCTTAAGGCTTTTTATGGTTACAAATATAAAATCTAAATACAAATAAAATAGGAAAATATTTGGAAAATAAATAAAATACCCTCGATAAGAAACTTAATAATAATTATTATAATTATTATTAAATTATTAAGTAAGCGGGTAGTTTTACTTTTTTTTATTATATTACCTTAATTTTTAATAGCAAAAATTATATATTAATACAAATAAAATAGGGAAATTTTTTGAAAAAAATTAAGTAATACACTCGATAAGAAACTAAATAGTAATTATTATTATTAAATATTTATTTTATTTTAAAACACCTAAATTGTTAATTACAAAAATAGAATACACATACAAATAAAAAAGGGAAATATTTTGAAAAAAGTTAAAGAATAAGATAAGATTCGATAAGAAACTTAATAATTATTATTATTATTATTAAATTATTAAAAATGTGTTTTACTTACAACTTTTTTTTTTAAAATGCCTAAACTGATAAAATATGAATACAAATTAAGTAGGGAAATATTTTGAAAAAAAAATTAAATAGTACCCTCGATAAGAAACCTAATAATAATAATTATTATTATTATTAAATTATTTAGTAAGCGGGTAGTTTTACTTTTTCTTATTAACATACATAAATTAATAATTACATAAATAATATAAAATTTCAAATTCAAAGAAAACTTTGAGAAAAAATTCAATGATACACTCGATTAGATACTTATTAATAATAATTATTATTTTTAAATTATTAAAAAAGTAAATTATGGAGTTTTACTTAAAGTTTTTTTTATTAAAATACCCAAATTGATAGTTACAAAAATAAATATAAATACAAATAAAATAGGTAAATTTTGAAACAAATAAAATAAAATAATAATACCCTCGATAAAAAACTTAATATTAATTAGTTTTAAGTTTTACTCAATGCTTTGTTTTATTAAATTACCTAAATTTAAAATGTTAAGTACAAAAATAAAATATATATACAAATAAAGTAAGGAACTATAAAAAAAATGTAATACCCGCGATAAGAATCTTAATTATAAAAAGCTAATTATTATTATTAAATTATCAAATATGTGTGGAGTTTTACTTAAAACTTTTTTTTATTAATTTACCTAAATTGTTAATTACAAAAATAAAAAATAAGCTCAAAACAAAAGAATATAGCTGGTTTTTTATATATTAGAAAACTATAGAATAATATAATTGATATATAACTCAAAAGTTATTAAATTAAATTAAATTTAAAATAATTAAAGTAGTTTTAATACAAATAATCGATAATTGGCTCTATTTCGATGTTTGTTAAAATGGCGTTTCAGTGCACTATCGCACGGTAACAAAAGCTATCGCAGCAAACGAAACGATATCGGAATATAGATTCCAATGCAACCCTACCACTCATACGTTGAAGCGCTCGCTCACCAAGCGGATGCAATTTCGGACAGAAACAAGAGCCATAATTTTTTATTTTTTTTTTTGATAAATTTTTTATACGCTCGCAAATTCCACATGCAACTGCGGTGCAGACATGAGTACAATCGTTATTGTTATAAACAAATGCACACAAACACACGCGAATAGCGAGTGAAAATACGTGTTTGGTGATAACGCAAATCGAATGTGCATCAATTACAACAACAAGTGTGCTGCCTGCCAGCTCTGCCTCTGCCGCTGCCTCAGCCGTTGCCTGCTTCGCCCGCGTGAAACGGCACGGTATCGGTTCGGAATCGGGAATCGGGAATCGTGAATTTGTTGTGTTGGAAATTTTTGTGAATTTTTGATTTTTTCGTAAATTCCGCTGCAAAAGGCCAAGCGCAAAAGTGCGAAAAGTTCCAAAAGTAATTATTGAAAGAAGTTCAATTGTTTGGTTTAGTTTTATGGAGAGCGGGGAGCCGGGAGGAGTGGAGTATGGCCCCCGTGCCCCTTCCGCACAGTAGCTGCTGCTAGCGGCGACGACGGCAGCGGCGTTGGCGTCGACGCCGCCAATTATTGCTGCTGCTGCTGTTGCTGTCGACGTTGACGTCGCTGCCGACGCCAGTGTCAACAACAACAACAACTGCTGCAACGTGAAAGAAATGAAATGTTTAACTTTTGCAAATTTTGCATATTCAAATTGTTGTTAATTTTTTTGGATTTTGTTTTTGTGCTTTTCATTAAAAGCGAACGAAGAAGTCAAAGCGAAAAACAAAAACAAATTCATTCTGCCGCTGCCGACGTCAACGTCGACGTCGACTGCCTCAACTTTACTATTATCAGCCTCAGCCTTAGCCTCATCCTCTTCAGCCTCATCCTCAGCATCCTCTTCAGCGTCATCCTCATCTTCATCCTCTTCTTCTTCTTCTTCATCTTCATCTTCGTCTTCTTCTTACATTCTCTTCTTGGTTTTGCCTTGCGTTTGTGTGCGTGCGCCCGCCTCAAGAGGAAGAGGAAGAGGAAGCGCTACCAAAATTACGTTGCTGCTGTTCGCTCTCTCTCTCTCTCTCCCGCTCGCCCTCTCTCGCTCACTCGCGCTACCACGCGCTCTCGCTATATATACATATATATATATATAATGTATATATATATCTGAGTGTGTGTGTGTGTGTGTGTTAATTTTCGCGATATTTTAGCAATAATTTGAATCAATTTAAGGGTCTTTGCGTTCCGGACGACGACAACAACAACACTTCTAACAACAACAACAAATAGCTTTATATATAATATATATACATAAGCACACACTTATATACAACATAAACATATATATACATCATCTGAGTGCGTGCCTCAGTTGAACATTCGATTCAAAAAACACAATTGGAAACCGTGTTTTTTATACTCTTTTGGTAAGTCTTCTTCACCTTCTCCTTCTTTTCCTTCTCCTCCTTCTCCTCCTTCTTCTTCTCCTTCACCTTCTCCTCTTTTTGTTTATTTGTGCACTATTTAAATGTATTTTTGTGTTTGCGTAAATATAAACAATAAACAATAAACAAATCTTATGTCTTATGTACTACATCTTCTCCTGCTTTTCCGAGGCTGCTGCTTCTTCTCCTTCTAAATACTATTCGTTACATTTATATAATACAAATACATATACATATACTTATACAGTGAAACCTCTCCACAGTGAACACTCTCATAAGTGGACACCTCCTTGGGAATGGGGGAAAAAAACATGTAAATTAACTTCCCATTAGTGGACAAATTTCAGGCAACCGTCGCTGTCCACTGTAGAGAGGTTTCACTGTATACATATACCTATATACATATCTATCTGAACCTTGTACATGAACAGCGAAAGTTGTCTTCCTGCTTTTCCCATTCGTTTGCTGCCCCAATCCATTCCTCATCCTACCAACTTCTCAAAGTTTTCAAGTTTTGACTCTCTCTATACTCCTAACTCTCTCTCTCTCGAGTGGATTTTGCGGCTCTTTTCCTTGCTGCCGCTCTCTCTTCACTCCACTCTCTCTCTCTCTCTTCTCTCTCTCTCTTTTTTTCTTTTGCCTTACAACTTACTTAAAAGCTTATAATTCCCGTTAGCAATGGCATATGCTAATTTGTGACCTTCCCTTCCGTCCTTCTGCCCCACTCTCTTCATGCCCAACTTCCTTTATAAGAGTCTCCGGCGGATCTCCGGGTCTCCGGCTCTCAGTTCTTGTGATCCAAATGTTTTACTTTGTATCTTAAACCTATATACAACTCGAGATGTTGGCAACCTCCTGGAATTCAATTGCCGGAAAAAGATATACAAGTTGTTACCTTAATACAGTCGAACTTTCCTATAATGAATCAATTCATAATAGGGAGAGCTTCATTCTTCAGAAGTTCACTATAGAGAAGTTCGACTGTATTATTATTATTCTTATGGCAGGTAAAGAACAATCGATGGTACTACCGACACTATCGATGGTTCCTAATTTACTATAGTTGAATACGGATGACTTCCACTATTGATAGTTCACCACCTCTAATTCTTATATGGCCATAACAACCCTATCGGTTCACAGCCTAAAGCACTATTTGTCTCTATTTCTGCTTCCTTCACTGAAAACGTGGGTGGACTTTTTCGAATCGTACACCGAAGTGTAGAAGTTCCTTAAAATCGATGGAATATAAACCCCGTAAGCTTCCTTAGGCAGCAAACGACTCGCAGCGGTAGTTTTCTTCAAATGAAAGCGGAACAATAACGCATTCCGCAAAGTGCACTTTTTCGGCACGAAAGTCGACATATTGAGTGGTCTTGAGATGTGCGTTGTTTACATACTGATAATCCAAGCTATGATATAATACCTTGGTGTGCCCGTATGCAATATACCCTTAAAAAACTCCAAGAAACCTTAAAAACGAATTACAAAACCTAATGTATAACCCAGAAATTAAATAAAACTTATTAACAAATGCCCCAAATTGACTTAAATTACAGATCAAGAATGACAGACTAGGACATATTAACATATTCTGAAAATCTTCAGAAAAGTTAGCCAATATTTTGTATAAATAGCCAAAAGCTCACCCAACGATATTATGTCAAAGTAACGATTATGGGAACTCGAGAGTTGTACATAACATGCAAATTGCAAGTATTAATCATTGTAGGTATTAATCTATACTAGATGAAATTCATCTGAAGCATCAATAAAATATAACATTGGCTGAAGCACACCTTTATTAACCTTAGTCGTTATGACTAAAGTTCAAACAGTTGCTAAAATTTTTCAGCATATTGAATGTTTCCGTTGAGTTCGGTAATTACTAACGATTTCATTTTAAACCTCATAAACCTAGAAAATATAAAGGAAAACCGGGTAAAAAGCCATCTTTCAGTTTGTTGGGCTTAGCCCTGCTTGACTTTTGGGCTGGTTGTTGGTTGCACGTTCGGTTCAGTTTCTTGATTCCATCAAAAGGCGAAGACAGTTCCCAAGCCCGTTAGCCCAAGCTTTATGTATGCTCCAAGTAGCTGCTCCAAGGTTTTATGTAATTGTTAATGTTATTTTGTTGCTGTCGGTTCTCATTTTCATTAAGTATACCTCGTGCACATTATGCGCCATTTAAAGGGTATCAAGGGGGCCAACCAAGTAAGTGATTAGCTCTCGCGTAGGACCTGAAATCCATCCACGTAAAGAAGCTCTTCAGTAAATGAAGCAGAAAAAAGACAAATAGTGCTTCAGGCTGTGATCCAATGGGGTTGTTATGACCATATAATAATAATAATAAGTAATTAGCTCCGAAGATTTTAATTTTTGTAGAGGAAAATTCTAATGTTATATTTCAAGTCGAAAATAAAACTATAAAATATTTAGATCGAGCACAGACTGAGTTTATATGATAATTACCTTTCTATTGTAAGGTCTATATTCATTTCTATTAAACACTAGTCGGACATACCCGCATCGATAACACTTGTTGATTTTTATGCCACGTAAATTTTGCACGTGGGTCAAAAAGGGTATGATTAGTTGGGGCAAAATCAGGTCTTATCCCCTTGACCCCATAGGTCTTATACCACTGACATGGACTGTCGAGTCGATTAAACCATGTCCGTGTATGTTCGTAATATAAAGATATATTTAAAACTTGAATTAGTTACCTCAGCTGATCTCGTAGTACCGCGAATCATACATTATTAAGAATATACCTGAAACCCTGGGAAATATTCTCTTAGATTTTCTTTCATAATCTGAGTACAGGGTATATGTTAGTCTAGCTTTCTCGGCTTTAGCTTTCTTACTTGTTATTTATTGTTTTTCAGTTGTGCTTCTTGCATATTGCCCGAAACCGAAAGAACAATATCAACAACAACAACAACAACAACAGAAAGGTGATTTTCTACCAACGTAATTTGGCCACAATTGTTGTTCCCCGCACCCTGTCCCGACAGTTGATGCCGTTATTATTACGTATTAGCCCGCCACATTGGGGCCATTGTTGGGAAAATAGTAGTTCTTTGCTCATTATGCTTTATTATCTATTGACTATTGGCCGTACTACGTTTGCTTTATACGGGTATTTCGATAGATCGGCGATGGGGCTCAGGCTTTGTAGGTCGAACCCGATTTGCTATGTTGATTAAGCTCAGTTTTTGTTTTTATCTACTTTTTGAACCACCAGAGCCTTGGAGCTTTACATAGGATAATGAAAAAACACAGACTTACAACTTTCTTATCTCGTAGCTCCCATACTATATTGCAAACCTCTAACGACATTACCATCCTAACATCCTAGTCATTCCGAAGGTGGCGATTGGCCTTGCTTGAACGTGTTTCGCACTACTCCCCACATAAGTACTTACTTTAGTAACCCTATGGTAAGCGAACACCGAACCACCGAGTAAAAATCTATTCACAACATTCGTTAGAATAGGACATAGTTTTTGGTTTTTGTTTCATAAACTTTAAATTTATTTAGAGGAACTGGTTGAGCTGAGGACCAACTTCGAAAGGCCCTTTGCCAGTTGCAAATATACTATAGAAGCCAAAACACTACCTTTAAACTAAAGTTTTTATTATTATCATGAAGCATCTGAAGCATCTTCCTCAACCGTGGCTTTTTGCTTTTTTCATTGAATACTTATTTTTTAAAAATGGGTGGATTTCAAGTCCTACGCCAAAAACCTAGATC
>JBANCY010000595.1:0-25987 GCA_037040045.1 Phorticella flavipennis | reverse complement strand
TATATGTATAGATATATATAGATATATATATATATATATATAGGTATATATATATATGTGTATACACATACATATATATCTATTTGGGAATATAATATTTACCTACTTAATTATTGCGATTACTTCGAGCCGCAGAAACAAACATAACACCTGGCCACAGGGTCTGCTGTTGTATATTGCCAAACATCTAACAAAATGGATTACAGGGTATTCACATGCTGTTATCCTTTGCTTAGCCAATTTCTGCTTCTTTTAGGCTAATAAAATCTTCATGAAAACGCTAACTCATTTAGATGCAAGTACTTATTAAACGCCCCTCGCTGCTAAGGTTTTATTTGTTTTCACGTGTGTCTGTTGTTCGCTCTGCATAAGTGTTTGTTTGTTTGCATGTGTGTGTGTGTGTGTGTTCTGTGTGCGTGTGTGTGTGTGTGTGTGTGTGAAGTGCTTATTAACGAAAATTTTGCTCCACTTGTCCGCCAATTTCGTGTACAATTTACGCCATTTTCTGTTCCTGCTGTGTGTCATTGTTGTTGCTGTTGTTGTTGCTGTTGTTGTTGCTGTTGTGGTTGTTGTTGTTGTTATTGTTGTCACAGCCATCGGCCAAAGGTTGCGTTCCGTTGTGTTGTTTGTTTCATGCAATAACTGAGCTGACCAAAAATTACAAATAAAGTGCGCACGTCTAACACATACCCTGTAAAAAACATTTCATTTCCATAGCATAGAACTTAACATTGTTTTCATGTCGTAGTCTCAAAATGATTTCCCAGTCCGGCCCTTCTAGTCTTGCATACCCGCTTGCAGCCAATTTATGAGCACGGCCAGCGAACAGAGAAAAGAAGTAAAGGCAAAAGTTAATATCATTAATTAATTGCATGCCATTCGCATAAACGCTTAAAAAGCCATTTGCTTATTTATGTCATTTACTCGATTCCACGCTGAATAACGGCAAACATAATGAAAACGTGTGCAAATATCAGATTGGGTATACGAACTGTATAAATACTCATTATTGAGTAATAATGATTGTGAGTAGAACTCCAAAAGAAAGCAATCGATTGGTGCGATATTTGAAAATATCGATGTTAGTTTTTGGGGAACTGAAAACAAAGATTCGGAATTTGACCAATTGACCCACGGCCATACTTGGAGAACCCTATGAAACCGATCCTTGCATTGATGAACTGATCTCGATTTTAGATATAATCGATTGTTTTACTAAAGAAGAACGGAAAAACTCATTAGGCCTAAAATTGACTTATAAATTTATGGATCTATAAAATAGTTTATCCATCTGTGTGATCTATGCATGTGTCTATCTGTTTCAATGCATCTTTATATATCTAAAAGTGAATATCAATATCAATATCTTGAATTGATCTATCTGTCTATACATCTATTTTTCCATATATCTATATATTTATCTGTATATATTAATGGATGTCGATGTCCAAATATCTATGTCTATTCATATAGTCACAACTCGACATCTGCCTATCAATAAATCTATATGTCTATCTATATCTATTTGTATCTCTCTATGTATCTAATTATCTATCTATTTATATCCAAAAATCCTTATTAGTTTCAAAAAGCTATATATATTTACTTGTCTATATATCTACATCATATCTATACTATCTGTCTACATTATTATTAATATGATATGGCCATAAAAACACCATTGGGTCAAAGCCTGAAGCATTATTTTCCTTTATTTCTGCTTCCTTCACTGAAGAACTTTTTTAAGTGGGTGGATTTCAACTCCTACGCCACATCGACACCAGCGGGACTTGAACGCGCACCTCTTGTTTGGCGGGACAGTGCGCTATCCACTGATCCACTAAAACCCCCGATCTATCTATATATCTAATTATCTATCTATTTATATCCACAATCCTTATCAGTTTCAATTAGCTTATTAATCTATCTGTCTATATATCTTTATATCTAGTTGTATCCATCTATCTAAATATCTATCTACATATCTGTCTATATATTTATTTATCTACATATATTTATAGATATATTTATCTATATATATACATCCAAAAAAAATCCTTATCAGCTTCAATTAGCTTATTAAAATCTCAAATTAAATTTCAAAAATAATACACCAAATTTCCAAATTAAGCAATCAACCCAATTTAATAACAAATGCAAATGCAGGGGCGTTGGCACCGTATGGTTGGGTTGAGGGGGTTGGGTTGCGCCCCCGGAACGTGGCCGACCCGCCATATGGTCGGGCTTCCAGCTGGCTTCCTCCCTAGTTTGCGCCGTTTGTTTGGTGTTCCAATTAATTGTTGAGTTTAATTTTCGCACTATCGACCACCTCGGACCCCCCCGCGGCAGACCCTTGTGCCACACTGCCCCCCGGTCCCCCCTGGGACACACGCTGTGTGTCTTTGTCTGTGGCATTTGCTCATTTAAAATTGCATTTGACGCTAAACAAAATGCGGGCCAATTTACAAAATATTTATCACCAATGCCAACATGTCCGGGGCAATCCGGTTGACCTATCTCACCCCGTACACCCCGTACACCCCGTACACCCCGTATACCCAGTACATCCCGTACACCTCGTACACCCCGTACACCCCCTAGGTACCTCCCCGCCCCTCTTCCCATAGTTCTTTTTGCCGGTTTTCCCGAATTCGTCTGCTGAATTTTACATTTTACATACATTAATTTTACGCATTGCCACAAAACAAGCAACAAACTTTCACACTGATCCCCCCGACGCTTCCTTCTACTGTCACCTCTCCCCTTTTGGCACCACAAGCGGAACCACGCCCCTCAGCCCCTATGCGTTTGGCACTGTTTCAGCTGCAGTTGTCTTTTGGCATTTCAATGTTTTACCATTTGCCAGAAAATATATTTTCAGTTCGTACGAAAAACAATCATTTTAGTCAGTCAACTTTTCTATTCCTTGCAGTTCCTCTCTCTAGCACACCCTCTAACACAACCTCGCACACCCCCTTACTCAACCTCTCTCATACTCATATATATGCTGTCTCTTACTATATGCTGATTTCGGCGTTTTAATTTTAGTTTCATTGTGCTGTTTTAATACCCTGTAAAAAATGCTGTCCACTCAAAATTTGAAGACATTTAATGTCGCTTACCATATTATAATACGGTGGACTTATGCCAAACTAAACAAGATTTTTGTTTTCAGTTTAAATTTGAACATGAGGATATATAATGTCTAACAAATTTCCCGAGTCTGAAACAAATGTACGACTAAATTTGTAGCTTATAAAGCAAGTCAAATAGAGTCAACAAAATCCTGTTTACTTTGGCTTACTTTGATCGAAAAAGCTTGAAGTCTATGGTTCTATGGAATCGAAATCTCTATTTCATGAAGAAACTTGTTGGATTTCATTCGAAAAGATTCAAATATACAAGTGTGGTCTCTAAGACTCTCTTGTTGTATATGAGTCATAGAGGGAAAGTGTCAAATAGGCATGTTTGAACTCTAATACTCGCTTGTAGTAAACGGGTCATAGAGTTGAAGTGTCAAATAGACCAGCTCCAACTCTAATCCTCGCTTATAGTAAACGAGTCATAGAGTGAAAGTGTTAAATAGGCAAATTTGAACTCTTATACTTGCTTATAGTAAACGGGTCATAAAGTGAATGACAAATAGGCAAGTTCGAGCTCTAATACTCGCTTAAGGTAAACGAGTTATAGAGTGAAAGTGTCAAATAGGCAAGTTCGAGCTCTAATACTCGCTTATGTTAAACGAGTTATAGAGTGAAAGTGTCAAAAAAGCACTCAAAAATATCTAGCTTAGTTTAATATGAATCCAACAAATACACACGGTTTTCATTAATTTTTCGCTCTTAAGTTTTGTTATAATACAAAACGCAGGGTATTAAGTATTCGCATATATTTGCCCTATGAATTCTTAATTGTTTGATTCATTTTTATTTATTTTTTTACACTTTTGTTTTTGACAAATTTGCTCAACAATTTGAACCACTGTGAACTATGGAAATTTCCTCCGTGTGTGTGTGTGTGTATGTGTGAGTGCATAAGGATTGCTTTTAATTTCATATATAATTGCGCAATCAATGTGGCAAGTTGACATGGGGCATGTGGCAGCCCCTATTAAATCCTGCCACCACTCACTCTGTGCTTTGTATGCACTTTGAGAGGTTATTAAACATTTTATCCAGAGTTGTGTAACGTCGAGTTATCACATTGATACCCTGTATCTGCTTTCCTAACAGTCTATAAGTCGATTAGTTTGGAAAATAACTAGAAAATAGAATTAAGGGTGAAAAAATTTTGGATTGAATTTCAAAAGTTTTTTCAATATAAAAAAAAATGAGAAAATTATTAAATAAAGCTAAATTTATTACAGAAACCCGTTTTTGGCCTACTCTGAAATTAACAAGATTCTAATACCATTCGGCTCATTTCCGCCCGAAAGTCAACCGGGACAACAAAAAAAACTAGACTACAATTCCTAAAATATGTCAAAATTCATCCAAGTTATGTTCCTGCCTAAATTGGCCTTTAAACAGAAATATATGTATTATATATTCAAATAAATCAATTTATAAAATTAATTCAATTTCAAAATATTTGAATATTTAATGATTGATAAGCAAGCACGATCTTAACCAAAGTTTTCTGAACTACTCTTTTTTGTAAACTTGGATTCGCTTTAGCTATTAAACAGTTTTATATTACCTATGACATTTTAAATTGATTTTGATATGATCTTGATTTAATCTTTAGCTTCGAAAGTCTTGGGATTTGTGAGTTTATTTCGGTAAGATTCGGTACGGACTAACAGACGGACAGATATATCGTTGAATATCCTGTCAGATGACTGATAGGCTGATAGATAGACTAATACTGTCAGTGACAGACAGACTAAGAGAGAGACTGAGAGACGTAAAGACATACTTATCGACAGACTGGCACTGAATGACTGAATAACTGACTCACAGACCGACTGATAGACAGAATGAAAGATGTTAACATAAGGCTGACAGACAGACACATCGATAGACAGGGAGAGTTACTAAGAGACATACAGACTAACAGACTGACAGTCTGAAAGACAATCTGACAGAAGGACTGACAGAAGGACTGACAGAAGGACTAACAGAAGGACGGACAGAAGGACTGACAGACTGATTGACAGACCGACAGAAGGACTGACAGACTAACTGAGAAACTTGCAGACTGACTGACAGACTGGTTGGCAGACTGGCAGAGTGACTGACAAGCTGACTGACAGAATGACTGATTGACAGATCGACTGACAGACTGACTGATTGACAGACCGACTGACAGACTGAATAACTGGCAGACTCGCAGACTGACACACTGACTGATAGACAGACTGACTGACAGATTAAGAGCCTGACAGATTAACAGCCTGTCAGATTATCAGACTTACAGGTTAACAGACAGACTGACGGATTTACAGAATGACAGACAGACTGGCAGATTAACAAATCGACAAATTAACCGATTGACAGATTAACAGATCGACAGATTGATAGATTGACAGACAGACTGACAGATTAACTGATTTATAGAGTATCTAAGTGGATTCTTGTACGAACAGACTAAGTCACAGACGGAAATTGATAAATTAACTCGGTTCTTACGGCTGTCGAATCAACGCTCCAGGGTATCTTTGCGTCTACTCAAAGTACAACGCGCTTTTCGTGTTATTTTTTGCCCCGTTTTATTTATTTTTTTAATTTCGCTGACTGCATTTGCTGTGGTCAGAAATAAATTAAATTAAATTCAATTAAAATAAATAAATAAGCCAGTTTGGTGGTCGTTAATCGTTGCCAGCGTTAAATTAAATTTTCTCCCAGCCCCCCAAAGCCCAGCCCCACGCCCAGCCCCTTTCCAGCCCCTTTCCAGCCCGCTTCCCAAGCACCCCAAGTCCCTCCCCCAACACAGTTACAGAACGGTAGGTCCTCCGCCCCCCGAACAGTTCAATGGTTCAACAAAATTGTTACAGAAATTATTTCGTATTATTACACAATTTACAACCTCTCGTCCGCCCTCCGTGTTCCCCCGCGGCCCCCAACGCCCACTCTTTCGCCAGCCCTCCCTTCGCTTTCATCTCCCTTTGGCCTTTGCCTGCTTTGCAGTATTTAATTAGTATTTTTTGCTTTTCTTCCTTTGCTGCGGCTTTCAGCTATGAAAACCATTCAAAATGCAATCAAATGCATTTGCATTTTATCGTATTGCGAATTCCACTCGCCGCACAGTCCAATAATTTAATTGATCCCGTCGAACCCATCAAAGGATTTCCATCTCATAAAGGCGCCCCAAAGTAGACTATGGATTTGGGCAAAAACCGACTCGCTAAACTGTGGGAATCGAAGGGAACTGCATTAACTGTGACCACTGTGGATATATAGACAAATTTGATCGTCTACGATATCTGGGTATTATAGAGGTTACTTTCATGATGGATCATGAGAGAGTTTTATAAGTTTTTCAACATTTTTCACCCCTTCGCTACGAATTAGAAAGGTTTAATAACAAATATACTGAAAATTTCATAAGTGATCCAAAGAGATCTTTAAAAACCTTACAAAGAGATCCCAGGTGCAATAACGATGATCTAAATTTTGAATATTCATAATTTGATCAATCTTATGTTATATTAGATTGGAACTAGAGTGTATTTAGAACTAGATCTATAGAATATTTTCATATCATCAACAACGATTTTTCGATTTCATATACAAAAACTTCGGGGCCTCGGTGGACCAGTGGGAAGCGCACTGTCCCGCCAAACAAGAGGTGCGAGTTCGAGTCCCGCTCATGTCAATAGGCATGATCCTCCCAGAAAAACTAGGTTGTGGCGTAGGATTTAAGATCCACTCACTTAAAAAATATTCTCAGTGAAGGAAGCAGAAATTATGGAAAAAAAGTGCTTCGGGCTTTGATCATAAAGAGTTGTTATGGCCGTATTATAATAATACAATTACTTCCCTTTCAATTACCTGTGACCCTGTTGTTATGCCATAAAAAGAACAAGAAAGAAGAAGAAGGTTTTAACTTTTAGGGTATAGAAATCCCCAATACAATTTTTACCTTTAGGCTATATAAATCCAAACCATCAGCTTGATTTTAAGCTAGATTTAGAGTTAAGCAAATATTTGAACTAACCAATATTATTTTCATATGGCTATAGCAACTCCATCGGATCAAAACCTGAAGCATTATTTTCCTTTATTTCTGGCTTCCTTCACAGAGGACCTTTTTTACATGGGAGAACTTCAAATCCTACGCCATAACCTAGTTTTTCTAGGAAGGTCATGCCTATATCGACATGAGCGGGACAGTGCGCTATTTACTGGTCCACCGAGACCCCCAACTAACCATTATAGACTTTTCAATTTCCCACATATCTTTAATTATAGACTTAATTAAATCCAATAGAAATTTATTTTCAAATGCTTCCCATTCCGTACCCCCAACCGTACCCATATACCTTTCTCCACAACTACTGTCAAAATCTTTGGATCCCTCGTGGCTGCCTTTTCGCCTTCTTGTATCCAAAATTCTATTAAAAGTTAAGCAATTTGAGTGCAGAGTGGAGCACATTTGGGCAACAGTGTGTATACTTTATGGTGGGTCGCTGGGTCGCTGGGTCGCTGGGGTCCGGTCTATCTATCCGTTCGGATAGTCCACATAATTTAATACTTAAATAAGTCTAATAAAACCGATGCCAAGCGAACCGCAAATTATTCAGTGGTTGCCGCCAGAGTCCTGTGTGTCCTTTTTATTTGCGGCGCAAATTTATAGTCAATATATCATAAATAAATACAGAACTGGCAACTCGGAGGAGACCCATGTAATACGAATTATTTATTGGGATCCCCAAGTTTATTGATTGCGCATCTATTTGCGGCCACTGTGCGTTGCGCACCAACTGCAAATTGATGGCCGACGAGTGCCCGAAATCATTCTACATTTATCGATTTAGCATATGGACAGATATGGAACAAATAATCAAAAGGATATATCATTTAAGCCCCTTAAAATGTGCGCTCTGCTTAATTGTCATTTTCCACCACTCACAGATGAGTTTTCCAAGTTATGCTTACGCTAGGAAAAATTAATTAAATGTTGCAGACTATCGATAGTAAACGATAGTTTTGGTTTACGAGACCAATATATAATAAATTTCAAATATATCACACGTTTTAATCTATCGATTTAACATATACTATATATTTTACATAATGGCATAAAGGCAAAAATGATTTGCTAGGATAAAATCTCGTTGTTAATTATCCTTCCTTGGGGCTTCGGTGGTCCAGTGGATAGCGTACTGTCCCGCCAAACAAGAGGTGCGAGGTTTGAGTCCCGCTCATGCCTTTAGGCATGACCCTCCTAGAAAAACTAGGTTGTGGCGTAGCATTTGAAATCCACCCAAATAAAAATGTTCTTCAGTGAAGGAAGCAGAAATAGAGAAAAATAGAGGTTCAGGTTTTGACCCGAAAGGGTTGTTATGGCCATATAATAATAATAATTATCATTCCTGGGTTCGAGTGGGTTCGAGTGGGTTCGAGTCCCACTCATGTACTTAGCATGACCACTGCAAATATGTTTTTTTAATAATTTACAATAAAAAAGTTTATTCAAAAATTAATCAAAATAAACATTTTATAAAGCTAGAACTCAACTTTATTTCGAATCAGTTTACCTATAAATTATTACACTTCGCATAGCATAACAACTTCTTGTAAAACTGGAGTTCTAGATGCCTGGGGGTGGGTATGGACTCGAGCTCGTAATATTGGTTTATGGGACCAATGCTCTAACAACTAGGCCACCCAGGCACACTTTTCCCTGCCTGCTCTAGGCACATATGGATTTCATGAATTTCTGAGAAGTTTGAGTTTATTTGGAAAGCCTACTATTGGGCAGCACCTCCCGAATTTGAGTAAAGAGCCCCCTTTAGCGTCAGCAAAGTGCCCAATCTGTAATAGTTTATTATACCCTGATCCCATTTAAAAAATGCGAAAAACGGTAAATTAGTTTTCTTGGAATGTATATAACAGGCAGAAGGAGCCGTGCCATACCCCATAATATATATATTCTTGATCAGCATCAATAGTCGAGTCGATTTAGCCATGTCCGTCTGTCCGTCCGTCCGTCTGTATGAACGCGCCGATCTCGGAAATTACGAAAGCTAAAGACTTCAAATTCGGCATGAGTATCCGTGTATAGCATACGCAATACGAGTTTGTTTAAAATTTCGGATGCCACGCCCCCTTCGCCCCCCTTTTCGATAAATTGACCATAACTTTGGCATTTATAGAGCAATCGTCACCAAATTTGGTAAATAGGGTCATGGTTAGAAACTGCAGAATGGAATTTCCCAAAATTTTGATACACCCCTCCATTGTCCCGGAAAGTGACGAAATCTATGTAACTGCCTCAATTTTTATGCTAGAGTCATCAAATTTGGTAAGTGGGTTCCAACAGATACTATAAAGAAAGAGGCATCCCAATTTGTTTCCCACCCAAAATTAGATAAGCGCTTTTAATTTCTACAATCCTTATCATAATGGTGAGAATTCCATAATATGTATTCATGACAATGTCATAAATCATTCTCAAAAATTTCAGAACGATCGGATTATAAACAAAGAAGTTATAAGACTGCACTCTCGACTGCAGCACTCTATCTTGTTTTTTTTTTTTTTTTTGAATTCTTGGGCTTCATTTCTCCCAGTGTATTTTATACTTTTGTGTGTGTTTGAGTGTGTGTGTGTGTGGGTGTGTGTGTGTGTGTGTGTGTGAATGTGTTAGTGTGCCGCTTACACAACCCAAATAGGTCCGCAACATAAACAAAGGAGTTATTTTTAAATGAAGCAATGCCAACACAAACACACACACACACACACACACACACACACACACACACACACACACACACACACTTAGTTTCATTCAATTAACGTTGTGCATTGCAGCATGTGAGTGCGAGTGAGAAGTTAGCTAAAAAAAGCTTGCCCCCTAACGCCCCGCCACGCCCCACCGCGCTGCCTGCCCCCTCGAACACTATTTTGCCACTTGCCATTCCTCCCCCTCCGTCTCCGTCTCTGTCTCTGTCTGTGGCTTCGTTTGTTTTGTTGTGTTTTATTTGTTTGTTGTTGTTGTTGTTGTCGTGGTTTGTGTTTAGCTTTGAATTCAGAGCGCGCTTTTTTCACCGTTAGCTGATGCTGCCTCTTTTGTTGTTGTTGTTGCTGTTGCTGTTGCTGTTGTGATCTGCTGCCTCTGCCGCTGCCGCTGCCGCTGCCACCGTCGCCGTCGCTGTTTGCGCAGACAATTGTAAAACAAAGCTGGCATCACGCGAGCTTAAAGAGCTTCACGCTGTCGACGCTGACGTCGCAGTTGACGCCGCACAGTGATTGTTTGTCTGTATGCGCTCACACACATACATATACATTTACATATACAGTAACACGTGTGTGTGTGTGTGTGTGTGTCTGTGTGTGTGTGCTTACAGTAAAACTTCGCTTTGAAGTTCACACTTATGTTTATTTGTTGATTCCCTCGTTGAGTGGTATATGAAGGGTATATTAGTTTTTGGGGATAATTTGTTGCAGCCAAAACTAGGCTTGAAATACAGTGAAACCTCCGTTTAATGGTCAAAAACTTGGGAACGGGAGAAAAAAACATGTAAATAAACTTTCCATTGGCGGACACCTCTCAATAATGGACAAATTTCAGGCGACCGTCGCTGTTCACTGTAGAGAGGTTTCACTGTAAGTACAGTCGAACTTCTGTATAGTGAACTTCCATACAATGAAGTTCTTCCTATGTATTATGAAGTGATTTGAAACACACAACTTTTTCGTTCCAATTTAAAAACATGTATGTATAATCTCTTTCTAATAAAGTTTCTACATAATGAAGTGATTTTGTGGTCCCGTCAAGATTCATTATCGGGAAGTTCGACTGTAGTATATTCATTAGCTAAATCGGATAATATATTCAACTGCCCGCATGTTAGATTGTCCCTTTGTCTATCCATCTCTCTGAGTATCTTTGAAAGCATCGATCTCAGAGACAATAGACAATAGTTGGAGCGTTCAAATTTGGTCCGTATTTACCACACTCACATGGTGATACTTTGAAGTTGGGATCATCGGTTTGGCTGAAATTGGAATATGTTATAGCCCTTGACCTATTTAGTTGGCATGTGCAAAAATTATGACGCGACGACCAAAAATTCGTCCTTAAAACGCCTTTAAAGAACACAAAAAGTTGAGAGAATTCCAGACGCAGCGGCCTCTAAAGCACGCAAATTATTTATATTTATAAACATTTTTTCTGAACTATATTGATTTTTTTTAAGTTGAATTGAGGTTTGTATAAGTTACAAGATTTTAAACCAAGCCGAGAAAGTATACTAAAAATTTCAGAACGTTTTGATAAAAAGAAACCCACCATATTGCTATGTAACAAAAATATCCAAGCTAATTTATGGGCAATGTTAGCTGGCTGTAAGTCTATTAGATATATAGACATCAAATTTTATATATGTTCGTAAGGAACACAGATATGCCAATTTTATTATCCTAAGTTATCTATATTAGATTATTAAGATATTAAGATATCACTAAGAAAGAGGGAGATGATAATAATGCTTAATGAGTTTGTACAATTTTATTTTAGAAGCAGAAGGAGGCATTTCCGACGCCATATACATATTCATATAAACATATATTCCTGTCCGTCTGTTTGTCCGTTTGGTCATCAGTTTGAACGTTTCTATCTCAAAGACTATAAGAGCTAGCGATACCAAACCTGGCATATAATTACGATTCATTTTCAATATGTTTTATAACCTGGCTATTTTCACCTATTCTCATTCGATTGAACCCTATTATTAGGCGCTTTTGTGAAGATCGAATCTTTGAATTTGGCACAGAGGTGCAAATATACATTAGCTGGAAAACAGCATTTAGAGAGATTTTATAGCATTCTTTCCTCGAGGCACCCGTTATAGGGAGCATTCTTTTCCTCCCTATAACGGGTGCAAATTTTCAAAAACTCACTATTATATTCAGCAGATCTACATAAATAAAAGCTAGAAGCCCAGTCCATTAATTTATAAATGATTCAACATTAACTTTGAAAGATATTATGATTATATGGCTACAGGGTAGTGCTCTCTCGACTCTAGCTTTTAGACTTGGGTTTTATAGCTATGTACCACTGTGCCACTAATTTCGCCATTGTTTATGTTTTTGCCACTTGTCGTGGCCATTTTGCCTTTGATTGCAGTGTGGCCACAGTTTTGTGTCATTTTCAATCGCATCTAAACCACTGTGCTGCAGGCACACACACACACACACACACACACACACAGGCACACACACATGTTTCTGTGTATTGGGCCATTAAATCGCTGGCCATTTATCAGCGAGGGGGGGGGGTGGGCGGTCTGCCAATTGGCTTTAAAGCTGCAGCGCACTTTTCCAACTTTTCCAATAAGCAACTTTTATCGCCAGCTTCTGTTGCCATATCACACACACACACACACACACACACACGCATGCATATGTGTGTGTGTTGGAGGGCAGTGGGCGGGTGTGTGGGTGTGTGTGTGTCCACTGTGAACTGTGACCCAGTCAAGGTGAAGGCAAATGTCAGCCGTCGCCACCCACCGCCCACCGCCCAACACCCGTTGCCCGCTGCCCTCTGCGCCAGCCCCCGCACACGCACACAGAGGCAACCGGAAATGTGCAAGCAGCCGCCGCCGCCGCCGCTGCCGCCATTGCTGCCTCCGCCTCGGCCACCCACCGCAGCAAAATGGTCGCTCGTCGTTTCGCTTTTAATTTCCTTTGAAGAAAACTTATCACCCGCACGAAAATGCCAAAGAAATGGCAATAAAAAGTGCTAAAAATATAAAAAAAATATAAGAAAATAAAACGAAATGCCAACCGGAACTCAAAACGTTGCCCAACTAGTGGAAGAAGCAGAGAGGCCGTGTGACAGAGGGACGGCAAAAGAAAGCGGGAGGGAAAGAGAAAGAGACACAGAGTGAAAACGCAATGTCAATGGCAGCAGCAGAACAGTGGGCCAAAATGCTCAAATGTATAGAATATTTATCTTTTTTATACTTTTTAAAGGAATAAGAAGAAGAAGTCAAAGACTCCCAAGAGTTACCTCTAGAAGCATCAGCCCATTTGTCTGTCCATTTTTTATAACCGATAGGATGATATTATATCAGCTTTTTTTTTCGATCGAAACTTATTCAGAGCCTACTGGAATTACCCAACTACTCAACATGGAAAAAATTAGTATGGTAGTATGGGATAGTATTATTATTATTAATATTATATGGCCATAACAACCCCATCGGGACTCGAACTCGGTCCACTGAGGCCTAGTATACTTGTATAAAAATCAACTACATTACATATTAAAATAGAATTTGAATTTTCATATTTTACGATGTTATGCATTTAAATTCTATATATATATACTTCCTTTATTATCTACACCAGAAAATACAGGGCCATTGAACAAAAAATATACGTAATTCATTTTTCCATGTCAAAATATAGAAAATATCGTTTCAAGCTTGAAATTAGCGAACCAAGTGGAACTCAACTCCTCTACTTCGATAGAACCAAAGGCCCTAGCTGGCAGTGCTCTAGGAATTCCTTGCCATGTTAGTTTTAAGTTTTGTAAACTTATCTAAACTTTTAAGAAAATATATAAATAAAGTGGAAGTATGAAAACTATGGTTTGTTCCAAATCATCTTTCTTCACTTTTTAAAACTGAAAAAATTCACCAATATTTATAGTATTTTACACATATATTTTGAGCATTTACATTCCATATTGAAAGAAGGACTAGGTTTTCATAAGCCCTGTACTTACAAGAAGACACCACTACAATTCGGATATGTTATAGCCCTAGGCCAATTTAGTGGGCATGGAAAGGATTCGTCCTTAGAAAATATCAACAAATTCAAAATTGACAAATTTCGGATTTCTCAATTCATATAGACGGCAATATGCATACCGTATATTTAAATATATTCTATAACTATAAAAAGAGGTCTTTCAATATGCAATTACTAATTTATTTCAAGGAGACGAAATTTTCGATATTCAAATTCATTTGCCAGTTATTATGCAATAACAATTTTATATATTTTCGATACAAATGGATAAAGGTATAAGGTATATTATGTCTCTTATCGAATAACTTCATATATTCCCATTTGCTCTATCTGTAATATAAATTAAAACACATATTTTTCGCCACCTTTTTAATCAGCTTTGACCCACTGTACGGTGTTGCATCTCCTTGCGTCGCTGTCGCTGCCGGCGTCAACGCTGGCGTTGCAGCTGTGTGCTTTTAGCTTGTGATTTAAAAACTGCATTTGATACCCGCGGCAATGGCAATGAATTTAGCTTTCACTCAAGCTTATTCCTCCCTTCCTCCCGTCCTCCCATCCTCCCATCCTCCCATCCTACCTTCCTCCCTTCCCAGTGGAAACTCTCCTTCTCATTCTCAGCTTTCAGTCCCCCAAGTGCCGTCAGCCGCTTGACAAGTGCAAAAAGCGCTCCGTAACTTGATCAACTCCCCGGACTCAACGCCCCAAACTTCTCGACTTCTCAGACATCAGAAGCTTCTACGGAGCAGTGTGGGTCGTTATCCTGCGGGTCTCCTATACTTAAAACATACACCATACTTAATTAACTTCAGTAGTTACCAAGGTAACCAAAGGGGGGAGCTGGGTTTTCTTTTAAGTACCGGGATAACTAATAAATGGACACAACAAGCTTAACTTTTGACTTAAGATTTATTGCTTGGATTTATTCGGAGGGGGAATCCGGCGGAATTTGCAATTTACAACGGCATGAGGGTCAGAATCAAAAGCGATTGCGGTTAGGATTAATTGAATGTTCTTTTATAAGTTTCGTAATTTAAACTGAAAATAGATTGATATATTCCTAAATGGGGATTTCGATAATACACATATTTGGGTCCTCAATGGATAGAGCACTGTCCCGCCAAACAAGAAGTCTTAACATGGAGCCCCAGTCACTGCTTTACTTTTAACAATTTTTCCTATTTATACTTTTTTACCATAAAATATCTCAACTTCTCACTGGTGCCCTCACAATATTCTTAGTACCACAGGGATAATTTGAAATATAGATATAGATCGACAGTCAATAACAGTAACAATAATAACAATTAATAAAAAAAAAAAAGAAACTTCAGTCAGGAGGAATCCTTGGCCTAGGGCTATAACATATCCAAATTTCAGCCAAATTATCCAAATTTCGGTGAACGTCGTGTTGTCTCCTTGTAAGCCGATTTGTCCATTAGATTGAATTGGACTTACAGGAATCGTAAAATATTAGCGAAAATCATGAAAGTTAATTCTATTAATGATTTCCAAACAAAGAAAAAAGAAAAAAAAAATATATATATATATATTTAACAAAAAAAAACTTGTTTTTATATATTAAAAAAAATAATAATAAAACTGTTGGCCCGTTCCCGAATCGAACCGGGGACCCTACGGTTACGAAATCGATACATTCACCACTAGACCACCATCGAATCGCCTCGGTAGACCAGTGGATATCGCACTGACCCGTAAAACGAGTGGTCGGGGGTTCAAGCCACACTCAAGGCGATAGGATTTTTTGTAGCGTAGGATTTTAAGTCCACCCGCATAAAAAATCTTCTCTGAAGGTTATGGCCATATAATAATAATAATAATAGTGATCCTGTTCGGCCAGTTCCGACAAATCTACTGACGGTTAAAAAAAGGATGCAATATGCCAAGTTTCATTCGGACAGCTCAGAAATCCGAAGGACTATTTTAAATACATATAGACGGACAGACAGACAGAGAGACGAACATGGTTCAATTGGTTTTCTTTTGTCTTCATGACCATTCTGAATATAACTTTTGGGGGTCTACGACGTTTCCTACAATGCATTATATACTTTTGGAGAAAGTTAATGTACTATTTCCTTTTAAGAGAGTATATAGACTTTATAGTAAATGTAAAACATTAAAGGTAAAAGAAATTATAGTCGAGCCAGAGGCCTCAGGCATACCGATGGACACCTCAAACCACTTCTCCATCAAAATTGCAAATATAAAATTTTTAATATTAATTTTTTAATCTATTAAATAGATTCTTTTTACAATTTCGGTTCTTATAGAGCGCTTGCTTTAATTAAATTTCTGGTTACAAACGAATTTTTTATTTCTCCTTAAGAAATACCATAATATAAATTAGAATTATACATTTTATTTCATAAGATACAATAAAACTCCTCAATGTATTAAAAATAATGCATAATTTATGCATACCTTTTGGTGGAGGAACTCTCGGGGCCTCGGTGGCGCAGTCGACGCAGCATTGCCACCAAAACGGGAAGAAGTGAGGCCGTGGGTTCGAATCCCACACGAGTCACGAGTCGACTGCATGAATCTGGAACTTGGTCAAAAAATGGGTAGCACTTTTAGAGGAGAACAACATCTAGCCCCCCAACCCCCCACAGCAGGAGCAGCCCCATTTTCCACCCATAGTGAAACAGATTCTCGAACTATTTGAAAACCCAAGTGTTGCATTGGGTTTCGGTCCACATCCAGCGAATCAGAAGATCCACAGTCCCCGCCCACAAGCGCTCCCCGGAATCAGCGAAAAGGATAAGATTGTTGAAGCCGTGGTGGGGGCGTGGCAGTGGATCCTATAGCCTAAGTTAAAAGTGTAACATCATCATCTATATCTACATAAGTTAAAAGTTCTGATTCCGCAGAGTATAAATACAATACTCTGGGAACAAAAAAAGGAAGGATTGTAAACAAATAAATGAAAAAAGATAATAAATATATAAAAATATATATTTTGTCCCCTCCCATATTTTATCCATTCCATTGTTAAATATAAATGAAAATCACGAAAGCTTTCCGATAATTTGATGAAGTTGGCAACATTTTCCCACACAACCTGCCAAATGTTGCCAAATTCATTTGACATTTTGCAACACTTTTCGAAGAGTTGATGATCGTATGTCAATAATTCATTTACTTCTTGTTTTAGGATCGAATTGGGTACCTTATAATTGCGAATATTAGAGTTAATTATCATCGTTAAATATAAATGAAAATCATGAAAATTAATATTATTAATCGAAAAGCTTTCCCATAAATTGATGAAGTTGGCAACATTTTGCCACTCAAGTTGCCAAATTCATTTGACATTTTGCAACACTTTTCAAAAAGATGATGACTTTTGATTACATATTCTCCAAATGTGGGAAAAATTCTCAGTTCCTAGATGAGGTCTGATTTCTGGGTCGGTCGACTGATTGCAAAATGCCATACAAATCCCTGGCTCTGAGACAAATTTCAACTATAATTATGATATGCACAGTTACGCACTCACACAGAAGTACCAGATACTCGAATGAATGAATGAGTGAGTGAATGAGTGAATGAGTGAATGAATGAATGGATGGATGAGCGAATGGGGGCCATCGACTGACAAAAGGCAAACAAATTTGCACTGATTGTTGCAAGTGGGAGTGTGTGTGTGGGAGGGGGCATGTGTGTGTGTGTGTGCTAGATATGCGGGCAGCCATCTGTTGGGGGGGACAGAGGGGGACCCATGTAATTCGCATGTACATGACAAATGACATGTATTTAGCTGGGGAAATCCTCGGAAAAACGACAACGTTGGCAAAATGAACAAAGCACAACAAAAAGCCAAATAATAAAACAAAACAGGGAACAGAAAACAAAACAGAACAGAAAAAATTGATTGATAATCATTGTACAATCAGAGAGGAGACATCAACTCGCAGATGACAAGCGACTATTAAACCTGGGGGATATTATTATGCACATTATGCAACCGACGTCCATCTTGTATCCACGTTGTAATCACAAATGTCAACACACACATAAACCATGTTTGTTCAGCACATTTTGGGCTGGGTTATCGAATATCGATAGATACACAGATATATTTCCCTTCGCTCTTCGGGGCACCGCATAATGAGCATATCAAAATCACCTTACAATTCCTAACTTGTATACAACATTCGGTTGACTTCAGTGAGGGACCTTATCGACCCTTGGTTATGGGTTGTAAAATGTATAAATTTTCCTAAGAAAATTATATATTTATTTACAAAATTTCGTTTCCTCATAGTCCCCCGAAAAGTCGACTACGGTCTGGCAACAAAAAGCAAATTGAGCCGTCTATTTGTCTATCCGTTTTTGGTCTCTGACCTGCCTTTATTCCCAAAGTATATCAATCGATTACCTACAATCTGTTAACCCATTTCGTTTTTCTTATTATCTAACAATCTATCGAATTTCAAGGAAATTCATCCATAGCCTCGGAATATAAGATATGAAACAAGGAAACAAATTTGACTTAAGTACTCAGTTTTTTAAATTGACATCCCAGTTTTATAGCCAAAAACCTCATATTTTACATAAAATGTTGCTGCAGTCGCCACGGAACAGTTTGGCCCGTTTTCGGAAACTTTTAGATCTTATAGTTACGGTGCTTATGAATCGATCATTCTGAAATTTTCAGGATTGGTGATCCATAGCCTTAGAATATAAAATATGAAACAGCTAAATAAATTTAGACTTAAGAACTCTCTTTTTAAAATTCACATTCCAGTTTTATTTATAGCCAAAAACATCATATTTTACATAAAATGTTGCTGCAGGTTTGCCATTTTGGCTAGTTTTCGGCAAATTTTAGGTCTTATAGCTACGGTGCTTATGATCCGATCATTCTGAAATTTTGAGGATTGGCTAATGACATATCAGGATTGTAGAAATTAACAGCACCAACATAATTTTGATGCCAATTTTTGCATAGGATCAATGGGCACCTACAAACCAAAATTCATAACTCTTGTATACAAATTGTGGCTGCTAGACACATTTCGTTACTTTCCAGGAAAATTAAAAGGTGTATCAAAATTTAGGGCAATTCCATTCTGCTTCTAATCATGATCCTATCTACCGAATTTGATGTTGATACCTACCGAAAATATGACGATCTGATATGTCCATAAAAATCGGCAGATGGCAAAATATTGAATTACTTTTGCATGCGTTGAATTCATTGAATCAAATTGAAATTAGTGAAACGCAAAGATTGAAACATATAAAGTTGCTAATGAAATTAGTTGGGTGAGTTTACCCATAGCCCCCCAGGTCTACCCACATGGAGGGGTCTAAGGAAAATATTGAATAATTTGATTTTGATTTGAATTTAGTTTGTGCAATTTGATTGAATCAAATAATAAATATTCGATTTGTGTAAGCGATGTTTACTTTGATGCGCCAGACTGAATAATAAGAATGAATGAATGAATGAATGATGAATGCTAAATGAGTGAATGAATACATGAATGAATGAATGAAAACAAGTGCCCGCTTCTATTTATGGGAAGAAATTGAACGATAATCATTCAGTTAAAGGCATTGACAAACACACAAAAGAATCCAAATGCCAAAGACAGAGATTGTTGTTGTTGTTGTTATACCCTGTTGTTGTTGTTGTAGAGTGTTGTTCATGTTGTTGTTGCTCATTAAAGAACGGAAATCAAAATAGACAATAAGTTGGCTAAATTACATTTCAGCCATTTGCTTTGGCTTCGGCGTTTCCGAGCCACAGTTAAAATACCCAAAACGTGTTCAGAATTGACAGTGGCGTCGGGAATGGAATTTTCAAGAGGGGTTTGCTTCAAAAGAAAACATAGTTCAACTTGAACAAGAAACAAGTGTAGATGGATTATATCGGTGAAGGCTTGTTATTCTAAGTGGTAACAATATCTACAATCCTTACTATATTGATTTGAATTCCAGGGTATATATTTATAACTATGTCATTCACCAATCCCGAAAATTTCGGAACGATCGGATCATAAACACCAAAGTAGTAAGACTTAGAAATACTCCGAAAACGGGCCAAAATGGCAAAAGGTGAAAAATGCAATATCACTCGACTAGAGCTTTCTTACTTGTTTTATTTGAGTCGAATATCTTGACATTCGAAAAGAGAAACTCTACAAATCCTTCTTAATCTTGATTTTCGTGGGAATTTAAGATTGAATATTTTTCCGTTTCCATTTATGAGAGACAGGAGGAGAAAGAAAGAGATACATTGAAAACCCCAAAAAAAAGTAGAAAATAAACCCATATTGTATTACAAATGGAGCATACTTTGAAAATAAACACTGCTCTGCCTATATTATGCGAGGGTTGTCTTTTGTGTTTTCAGTTTGAAAAGCTTATAAGCTGACAAATTTAATTGATTGCTTAAAATATTGGCAAAAAAGATTTATACCGCATATTTAAGATTGGGATTTTTCAAACTGGGACAATAATCGTCCTGAACATTCTGGTTTTATCTTTGAGGACCTGGGACGCTTTCCTTTGAGGCCCCCTTTCAGCACGCCACTGATATTTTTTCTCATGTTCCGTACAATTGGCATATTTATGTAGTGCTATGATTAACATATAAATTACAAAAAATGGAGAGAGAAAAATATATATATGCATATATAGAGAGAAGGATAGTGGAAGAGTGTGAGATGGAGGTAGAGAAATGAATCCATCGGAAGTGACGCTTGCCTTGAACGCTTGGACCAATTGCCAACGTGCCCAGCATTAAATGTTGGCCAAAGTGCCCGCTGGCCAGGCATTTGGCCAATTGTAGAATTCTTTTGATTTGCCAGCCCCTATATGGATCGGGTATAGGGTGTAGGGTATAGCAGGATATAGGGTATAGTCGGGGGGCTGCTGGTAGCAGTGTTTGACCTTTTGGCTTATTAGGGTTTTCTTCACTTCACTCTGTGGCCCAGGCAGCTGATGCTGACCAAACGAGGGCATTTTGTGGCCAAAAGCCAATTTGTAAGTGGCAACAACAGAAATCAACAAAACAGGCAAATGCCAAAAACTGGCCACAAGCCATCCCTTTACTCTTTTCCCTTTGCCCTGTTCCCTATACTCAATTCACAATCCTCAATCCTCAATTCACAGTTCTCAATTCTCTAGTTCCTCCAGTTCCCCAGTTCCTCCAGTTCCCCAGTTCCTCCAGTTCCCCCAGTTTCTCCAGTTCTGCATTCTCCAGTTTAGGTTAGGTTTAGGTGACGAATGTGTGCTTGCGGTTTGTTAAATGGCAAAATAAAAGCGCTCACTCGTCTTGGCCAAACTGACACGCCAATCCCCGAACCCCCCGAATCTCCTCCAACATGCATACCCCTTTGGCCGGAAATCAAACTCAAACAACAACGTTGCCGCCATTGCTGTTTAGGGGCGGAAGCAGGCGTGGCCCACAGAACATGAGTTGAGGAAATTGTGCAAGATCTGTTATAAATTGTAAAAAGGGTTGCCTCGCACTCCTCTTACCAACACACACACACACACCCGACTCACACACACACACACACACACACACACACACACACCCAGGCAACCGCAACAGTTGAAAACTCAAATAATTTCTCTTGAAATTGGTTGATTTGAGTGCTAAACAATGGCGTAGACACAAATTTCCTCCAATGGGGAAGGGTGAAAATATGGTATACTATTATAAATATTATCGGTTCAAAACCTGAAGCACTATTTTCCATTATTT
Organism: Phorticella flavipennis; assembly: GCA_037040045.1. Taxonomy (NCBI): domain Eukaryota; kingdom Metazoa; phylum Arthropoda; class Insecta; order Diptera; family Drosophilidae; genus Phorticella; species Phorticella flavipennis. The sequence goes on along the minus strand of JBANCY010000595.1, from coordinate 4,315 downwards.
CTGCTTCCTTCACTGAAGAACTTTCAAGAGCTTGGGTGGATTTCAAATCCTACGTCACAACCTAGTTTTTCTAGGAGAGTCATGCCTATCGATGGGACTCGGGACTCGGGACTCGAACTCGCACATCTTGTTTCGCGGAACAGTGCACTATCCACTGGTGCACCGAAGCCCCTACACTATGTCTGTATATTATTCAACAACTGAAACACATATTTGTCAATATATTCTATAGTTTTATCGCAATCGCCTCCAAATTCTGTATACACTTAAAATTCTGCAGTATCTGGTGATACACCAAATTTCAATACAATTGTTGCCTAAATACAAAAAATATGTATCATTCAGTTTAACACACAGCACATTTCTTTAATCCACATAAAACATTACCACATCTTCTAGGTTATTTCATAAGCTTTCATAATTATTACTCAAAATTTTCCAGTTTTTTGGGTTGGAATACATCAAAAAGTGTATAAAATCTTCGGTCTTATGCAGCTAAATTCTTCCTCATTTGTTTTCAATTACCAAAATTCTGCACTAATTAAATTGTTTCCCTAACCTCAAAGTAATTGCATTTTGTGACAGAAGTGTTTCTGCTTCAACACCTTAAACTGAGCACCACAACCCCCCCTTAGAGTACCCCACTGAAGTCACACACACACACACAAACACACTCACACACTCACACACACTCACACACACACACACACACAATGCACATTTGTAAGGCGTCAACTGCAGCAGGGCGTGTCCTGCCCCTTTGTGTTGGCTGTTTTCAAGTCTATTGCCAAAAGTTGTTTTCGATTTTATACTTTTTACAGATTTTGATTACCAGACACAAAGTGTTTATGAGAGGAGAGGGGGAGAAAGAAAGAGGCAGACAGATATTAAAACTTAGGGGAAAAAGACGTAGACTGAAAACCCCAAAAAAAAAGGGTAAAATAAACCCATATTGTATTACTAATAGCCCATAATTTGAAAATCAACACTGTTCTGCCTGTATTATGCGAGGGTTGTCTTTTGTGTTTCCCGCTTAAGGAGCTTATAAGCTGACAAATTAAATTGATTGATTAAATTATTAGCAAAAAAGGCCTAATAAATGAGATATATATAGCGCATATTTAAAATTGAGATTTTTCAAACTGGGACAATACTAACAATGTTCCCCCCCTATCAAAGCACTTAAGCACTGGCTAGATGTTTGGCCCAATAATAATAGCAAAATTGTTACGCCATTTCGGTCAGTTCTGCAAATTTAGGTCTCGGACCCACAAAAATTCCCTAAGAGGCACGTAGTTTCTAAGAAAAACCCGGCGAACCCAAAGACTCGAGACCAATGCAAATAGTCGTAGGTTCCTTTGGAACATTATGCCATGAGGCAACTGTTTAGTGTCGGATACTTATAATGGGTTCCTAAATTTGCTTACATAAACCAACGTCATCGTTATCAATACCCAAACGCGTAAAACCTAGGGTCCCATAATCTCAATCAATTAACATATTGAACCTTCGAAAATAAACTCAAAAATGTCGATGGGACTACAATGGGGAAACAATTGGCGAGCGACTTTTTACTCTTTACGAAGTAATAAAAAATTTAAATACTGTATTTATATATTAAAGACATTTGCTACAAATTCTACAAGATAGAAATTTGAACTCGGGAATAAAAAAAAAACTTAAAAACCAATTCAGTCCCCATCTGGGGTCAAACCGGGGACCTAACGATCATGAATGCGACACACTCACAACTATACCACAATCGACTTTTTTCAAAGGCGCCAAGTTTCAGAATCTGAGGGACTAGTATTACAGTGAAACCTCTCTACAGTGGACAGCGGCGGTCGCCTGAAATTTGTCCATTATTGTGAGGTGTCCACCAATAGGACGTTTTTTTACATGTCTTTTTCCCCCCGTTCCCAAGTTTTTGTCCAGTAAAAGGAGGTATCCACTTATAAGAGGGCCCACTGTAGAGAGGTTATATATACTGACAGAAGGTCGGAGGGACGGTTCTATTCTAGTGTCTGAGAAGAACTAGTTTGTACAGATCAAAAGATGGATGGATAAAGTGATTGACAGACGGGTCTATTTCAACCTATTTGTCACACTGTCATTTTCATTGGCTCCCAATGGTTTCAGTATAAAGCTGGCTTATTATTATTATAATATGGCTATAACAACCCTTTCGGGTCAAAACCTGAAGCCCTATTTTCCTCTATTTCTGCTTCCTTCACTGAAGAACATTTTTATGTGGGTGGATTTCAAATCCTACGCAACAGCCTAGTTTTTCTAGGAGGGTTCTGCATATCGACATAAGCGGGACCCGAACTCGTACCTCTTGTTTGGCGGGACAGTGCGCTTTCCACTGGACCACAGAGGCCCCAATAGATATATAGATACAGGCTGGCTAATAGATATAATAATATATTATTGATTTTGTTGTTTTACTATGGTAAAATTGTAAAAGATTTTCAATAGAGCGTTGAATTGCTAAAGAACTTACTTTCTACCAAGTTTCCCCAACTTAAATCACAATATCTTTTGAAGCATTTTGCATGAAAATTCTATTTCATCCAATTATATTTGGCCTTTCATAAAATTCGTTCCAATAATGCAGATGTCTGTTTGGTTTGTTTGTCTCAACTCTCCACTCTCCGCTCGCCTCTCGCGTTTCCCCGACAAACTAAATATATTTTGTTTACAAAAATTATGTTTCCCCCTCGAGCAACACAACAAATACTTATCTCCCGGCGTCTATTTGTTCGGGACTTCTTTCTAGATTGTCCCAGACAAGCGAATTAAATATGTAATTTCATTTGATTTCACTTGAATGTTGTTTGCACTAGGCGGGGGCGGGGTCTTACCTGTGCCTGAGGAGGGCCTAGTGGTTCGGGGCGGGGGTGTGCAAAGACGACATCAAACAAGACTCATTTCATTATTTTCCCATCTTTTTGCAATTTTAATCTTTTTGCCCGATTCTAATATTTGTTCCGTTTCTTTGCAGGACGAGAAAAATCAGTTGCTCATTACAAATATCTGGCTAAAGTTGGTAAGTTGAGAGCTGGACGAAGCGATCCATTTAAGAGAATTTATTTATCTTATTTTTGTTTTTTATTAAACAATAAGTTAGGGATCATTATTCAAATGCTTTTACAAATTATTGCGGCGGAGTGCATGGCGCACATGAGGCCTGGCCTGGCCCGGCCCGGCCCGGCCTGGCCCGAAGATTTGTTGCCTTTGCGGTAATAAATTCAAGGCCCGGCCCTAGGCCCGATTTCCATGCATAAACCACACACACGACGCACAGTGCAACAAATGAAATTGCCCCCATTTATCAAAAGCCAACCAGAACAATACAAAAATACAATATCGAGTCTGAGACAGAGACAGAGACAGCCATAGAGAGAGAGAGAGAGAGAGAGAGACAGAGACAGAAAGTCGAAAGATACAAAGTTAAAGATATGAGTTACAATGTGTCGAAGACTTAATACTCTTGCGAAATTGTTTCAATTGTTTCTTTATGGAATGGCTGCAGGGACTGTTTAGGACTGAAATTTTGATATAATTTTGTATAAAGTTGAGCACAATAGGTACGGAGAGCTCGCATAATGTTATTTACCAAGTCCAAATTGAAATCAAGCCAAGGGATTCGAAAACTTTCGCATTCAGAATGATATGAGTTTCGAGAAATACAAAAACTATATCGTTATACAGTATCATATTTCTATATACTTTCTATTACAATTCCAAATAATTCCAAATAAATTGCAAAATTTCTTCAATCCAAAGTATTATTGTCCGTTGAGTATTCTCCATGAACCGAGTAATCATTTAAAGCTGGGGAAACTTGCGCTACAAAGATTATCGGTTTTGCTCTTTTAATATCAATAGATATATTCTTTATAATGCTGGCGTCATTACAAAGTCCTTATATATTCCAAATATCAACTTTATGAATAATTTCGAAAAATTATCAAAACTATCATAGCTTGAGTCAGAGTTATGAAAAGGTTCCTGCATAACGCTGGTTAAAGCATCTAAAAGTGTCATCCTTACAGCTTTCATTGCAGAACTCAATTCCAAATCCAAATCAATAGAAGTATGTGATATTATTTAAAGACTATTAAAAAGATTTTAGTTCAAAATATAAAAGTGAAAAAGTCATTGAAAATAAAAGGAAAAAATCTCCAACTTTTTAGATGAATCAATAAAATATTAATTACATTGCGAAGTTATCGAAAGATCGATACATTTTCTCAGGAAATCAAGTGGAACAAAGCAAAGTCTCGAGAATGACAATGATACTATATATATA
>JBANCY010000594.1:0-26033 GCA_037040045.1 Phorticella flavipennis | reverse complement strand
TGCAATATATTTAAAAAATTTCAGTTTATTTGCAATTAGTTCATTGGGACTTTAAGTTAAGAATCAGTAAATATTTCAATATTTTTTTTAATCGGATTAAATGAACTTCTTCTTCTTCTTCGGATCCATCGGGAAAAGCCATACGCAGTCAACAGACATCGGTTTGTGTTTAATTATTGCCATTCAGTGCCTGCGACTGTAAACACAATGCGAACAAGATAGAGTGCAGCAAGTCGGTAGTGCTCGACTGCAAGATACCCTGTAGACACTGTATTGAAACTTTGAAGATAATAGCTCTATAAATGCAAAAGTTAGGGCTAAAATTGTATTATTATTATTATAGGAACCCTATTGGGTCACAGCCTGAAGCACTATTTGTTTTTATTTCTGTTTCCTTCACTGAAGAACATCTTTTTTACGTGGGTGGATTTCGGATCTTACGCCACAAACTAGTTTTTCCAGGAGGCTCATGCTAACTACATGAGTGGGGCTCGAACCCAAGATCTCTTGTTTAGCGTCCACCGAGGACGCCCAATCTTTCCTTATAAACCTCTATTTTAGGTATCAAACCAAGTCGAATTAGTTAAAAGCAGCTAAGAATTTCCAATCCACAAAATCTTGTTCCTCTGTGTTATCCATCGAATGGGTTCCAATGCCAAGCTGGGAACCTGTCGTTATTATTATTATTATATGCCCATAACAACCCTATCGGGTCACAGGCTGAAGCAATATTTGTCTTTATTTCTGCTTCCTTCGCTGAAGAATTTTGTTTACGTGGGTGGATTTGATATACTACCTCTTGTCTGGCGAAACACTCTGTTATCCAGTGGTTTTCCGAGGTACCAATTCTCTCCCTATACTACCCATAACTTCCAAGAGAAAACCCATATACCCTTATATCCCAAAATTGTTCGCAAATGGTCTCAGGGTATAAAAATATGCGCATGCAATTGCATTTTATTTCGTTGATTTCTTTTATTTGATTATTTTTAATAATGACCAAAACGAAGAGTTCGTCCTGCATCTGGCTATATGGTTATATGGTCCTGGGGTGGCCGCGTCTTATCGTCCTTGCGTTTGCTTTTGATGCATTGTCCCAGCAACAATTCAATTCAATTGAATTAAATTTAACGCCATTACTCGAGTGCTTGTCCGCGTCATCGTCTCCTGTCCATGTTTGTGTCCTGTCCTGTCCTGGTGCTCGTCCTTGTTGAGTGCCACGGCCAGCCTCCTCCCCTCACATACCCCCGATACCACCCCGAGAGCGACTACAAGTCACGCTTGGATCTGCGCATCGCCATTGCCCATATGTGTAATCTGTTTGGCAATATTAAAATATTCATTCACCTTAATTGTCAACGGCCTGGCCGGACCCGGGCCGGACCGGGCCAGAACTCGGCTTACACACCGCCCCCTCGACACACACACAGATCGACACAACCGCTGTAAAAGCCCCTCCTTCTACCATGTACACAACACGCTCACACACACTCACACACACTCACACACACACACACACACACACACACACATAATAACTTGATCTCTGTTGAGTTGTCAGCAGAACATCAGGAAAATTGTAACGAGGCGCATAATATTTTTTGTTGTTGTCCCAGATACCCTATAATCTGTGAAGTTACTTTCATATGATATGTGATTTCATGCTCATGTTGAGTACTAAATTTTAAAATTTTTGAAATTACCACTCTCAAATTTTCTACAACATTAAAATATGAGATACATCGACAGACTTCATAATCCCAAATATAATCTAGCCTTAAGTCTAGTACATAATAGTCTAACAGTAAGCAGACCATAACAACCCTAACAGGTCAAAACATGAAGCACTTTTTTCCAATATTTCTTCTTCCTTTTCTGAAGAACTCCACCCACATAGGATTTCAAATCCTACGCCTCAACCTAGTTTTTCTAGGAGGGTCATTCCTATCGATAGAGCGCCACTCGAACTCGCACCTCTTGTGTGGCGGGACAATGCGCTATCTATTGATCCACCGAGGCCCCTCCCTAATAGATAGAACACAGAAAATATGATATACATAATTTCAATATTATTTATAAAATTTACTTGAAATATAGTGTTTTGAATAATTATAAACTAGTTTTTCTAAAATTTTATGAGCTTAAAAGCTTTTTCAAAATCAATTGATTATATTCATTGGTGCACGAAAAAGAATGCGAATAACGTGAATCCAAGGATGTAATGCGAAAAATCAATCGTCTGACTGTCTATGGAACAATTATATGAAAAGCTAGAGATTTGGTTCCTGCAGATCGGATGACAGTACATATAAACATGCCAAACACTTATATCACTAGATGCGACATGTACATAGAGATAACTCAACAAGGGTCTTGGGCGTTTGTGGCGGTCTCAGACCCCGGTAAAGAACGTTGAATCTAGGTCTAGTTGTAGATATATCTAGAGACTCCAAATTTTGTGTCTATATTGAATGATTAAACTGTAAAACGCTGCCCTATAGGGTTATCTTTTTTATTTGAAAGAGGAGATAAGAATGATACGGCTAGAATCTGAAGAAAGAGCTTCTGGTCTTCTAGGCTTCTCAATCTCAATCAACGGGTCTATTTCCTAGTCCAGCTCTTACAACTAAAAAACACTATCACACACATTGGAAAAAAAACATTTTATGATCTAACTATATAATAACAAATCGAGATAATGCCAGGAAAAGGTAAAAAGCTGCCTAAGAAAATTTTGCAGCTTCTTAAATTCTCGCATTCTGATAAAATCAAAATATCTTTTATTCAAGAATTCAAAGAATTCCAGTGATATAGAAAAAAATTTAAAATTTTCCTTTAAGATTTTAGAGAAAAGCTCTTTCTCTTTTTATTACCTTAAAGGAGACATAATGAAATAATAAGGAGAAATAAGATCCGGCTAGTTTCTACAAAAGTAGCCAAAGTTCTTCCAGGCTTGGTAATGAATATATCCAGCACTCCCAATCCAAGCACACCAACTCATCCTAGTTAAAATCATCGGAAAAATCAAAGGAACCAATGATCCACATATTATTCTTAGAAACAAATATAGATAATATCGAATTCAGCCAGATAAGGTAAAAATCTGCATAAAAAAACGCCGCAGCTTTTTAAATTTCCGCAAGTTATCATTTGGAAAAAAGACCTATGAGATTCAAGTGACTTCAGAGAAAATTTCAAAATTTCTCTACAAGATTATAGAGTATTCGGAAGTTACCTTAAATATTTGCAGCAAACTTTTTTGCCTGTTTTAACATTTCGTTTTTGTGTGCGAAATTTTTGCCACGGCTAACTGCTGTTGTTGTTGTTGTTGTTGTTGTACTTTTTTATTTATCTGCTCGCGTTGTGCTTTTTACGGCCGGAGTCCAAGTGGTGACCATTGTGCGGCAGGCGGCGGAGGCTCCGACTCCGGCTCCGACTCCGGCTCCGACTCCGGCTCCGGATCAGGGCAGCCCACAGCAGCACAACAATTGTAATCACTGGGAATCAGCATGTTTCACATACCAACACGAAAATCTGTCGAACATAAAAAGCAGAAATGTTGCCACCCCCATAAAATGTAACAGTGTGTGTGGGGGGTGGGGGGTGGGTGTGTGTATGTGTGTGTGGTTCGATGTGTGCGTAGCCAGCCGCACCTTGCCCCACCGTGCCTGCCCCTCGTGACACAAAGTGCTGCGCTGTTAAAAAAAAAAGAAGGCGCAACGAAAGGTACCCTGTAACCATTGTACCTTTTTGCCAATTGCACAAAGTTGCGTTGCCCACAATTGACCCACCATCCGACCAAACCACTCCACCACCCTATATACCCCACCAGGTGAGGCCCACCGTAGAGCAAACTTCGTGTTTCACCTTTGCGACGCATATGAAAATTCAATTTGCTTTTCAATATTTGTCTCTTATTTTGTTGTTGGCGAGCGGCATTTAAATTTCATGACGAGTTGTTGTTGTTGTTGTTGTTGTAATTAATGATTTTTATGCGTTTCAATAAAAACGCCAAATGCCAACACGAACAACAACAACAACAACAAGAACAACAAAGGACAAAAGCCCACAAAAGACAATATCCCGAGGAGCTGTAAAAGGAGAATTATTCACGTTGAGGTCGTACGAGGGACTCGAATGGCATGAATATGAAAAAGCTACGGCAGGGGCCAAGGCATCCCGAATATATTGTACTGAAATCCAAGTCGACTTCAATAATATCTTCAAAAGTTACCACAGAGATCAGCTTATAGAAGGAGAAAAGATGAAGTATAGATATTTAAACAAACCAACCTTCTACAAACTTTTAGATATAATTGCTTCAAGATTAAGATCAATTCACCTGCTAATATAATACTTTTCTTTACCAATTTAATATATTTATTATCAATGATATCAGTCTGTATCTTCAGACTTTCTTTAAGTATGATGGATGCAATAATTATATAGCAGTTAATCAAATAAAGTTTTTTTTATAATAATAATTAAAACAAAGTAAATAAAAACAATTGAACTAGATATATATAGCCTAGCAGTGTCAAGGTTCCTGGTGGGAAGGTCTGAAGAATCTAACCTCTTAAGTCGGCGGAATCCCGCATGTTCACCAAGGAGACTTGCCAGCGGATTTGGGTTGGACTGCAGCCTCTCAGCGTATCTGCTGCTTTGGAAATTTATTATATCTCCAATCCTCACCAGACGGAGATCATACTCAATGGCTTCGTTGGTGACGTGCAAAGGGAGACCTGAGGAGCATCGTGCAGCACGGGACAATATTTTTAAGTTTATCAACCCAATCCGTCTAAAAACAACCTAATTAAAACCATTAATGAAATGGATCATGCTTTGTGATTTACGCCCCTTTTTCATAAAAACTTCGACACTTTATAAGTTCGAAAATCCGAAATCTCAACAAATCTGTTGATCAAAATCTTCTTTGTGATGGGGCTGGGACGAATCGTGGCCTTCGCAACAAAAGACACCGCGTGCTGGACCATGCCGGGGTGTGTCTTCGAAAAGAGGTTTTTAATAGATTTATGTACGGTTTTGTTCAGGACAAAGAACTCATTTTGAGGATCAATTCCTTAATTATCAACTTTCCAAACAGCTTATTAAAAATGAAAAAATTTAAATAATAACGAACAATTTTCTTAGGATCCCCAATTATTTCATTATATTACCATTATCCATTATAAGAGCTCCAAAAAAAAGTATGCAACGTTTCTCTTCAAAGTGGATATCTTTACGATTTATAACCATTCGATTGGCTAATCGCTAGGAAATTTGGTATTCCTTTTATTATTAAAATATTATGAAGTGGGAAATATGAAAGGAAACAATATTTTAAGATAAATAATAGCAAGGCTCAAGATTTTGGCTATGTAAAAACAAAATGGGAATGTGAATTGTAAAAGGTACCAAATCCTCTGTGGGAGGTCTTGGGGGTGATGCCGTTTAAGTCATTTTCTGCAATCCGTAGTGCAGCGGTTCCTAACCTTCTAGCAAGCTGATTCCACCTCCTCCTCCAAAGTCCCTTGATTTTTTGAAAATTTCTTGAATCTTTTCTCCCAATTTGGTCATCTTAAGATGTCGCGATTCTCAAGAACTAAATAGTCACCGTGTAAAATTCAAGCGCTTGGTAATTAAAGGGATCCTTAAAGAGTTGCCCATTTCATAATTATAGATAATAAATATGGGCAATTGACTGAAAAAACTGAAAATATTGGCAAGCCCAACATTCAGTTTTAAGTTTTATAGGTTCCGAAAAAAGTAGAGTAGAATGTAATTCGGAAAGTTTTTTAAAATAGCTAGAAATCAGAGGACCTGGTTTCCATAGATGCAAAACTGTAGAGGAAGAAACTAATGGACATGGCCCATTCCATCGAATATCAAATATGCGCAAAAAGGATCTATTATATTACTAAAGACATTAACTACTTTCGATATTATTATCAGATGGCCATAACAACCATATCGGGTCACAGCACTAAGCCCTATTTGTTTCTTATTTCTGCTTCATCTACTAAAGAACTTCGATATTACTGAAGTAAAATTTCAAAATCATTGTGCTTTGTCATATCATGGCTTAAAAACTGGTTTTATTATGAAATGTGAAATATTAAAAATTTTTAATAGCAAATTTTAGCCACAAAATCTTATCAAAATTATATCTAATATTTTTATATTTCCATCAAAACATCAAAATCTTTCGAAACTTTAATATATCAATACAAAAGTAGAATCTCAAAAAGTTCGTGCAAGTTATTTATTGTATTATTTATAACATGGAATTGCTTTCCATCTTTCTCCGATGAAAATGAGTAACGCATTAAATTAACGACTTTATCTGCTGTAATACGCTGACCCCAGTGATTTATCCACCTGCCTTAAGTCTTAATTGCCATTTCGAATTTGTACTGGATGAGCTTAATTTCCGATAAAGATTATATAGTTATACACCCACCGCTAATTGGTGGAGTCCAGACTTGGCCGTGGTCACTACAGGATCGAGATTTATGTCGCCTTTTGTTTGGCTCGATGAGGAAACGGCTACTTTCTGCCCCGACATCCACGTCGCATGCCAATAAGCCATTTCGTGGCTGGCTCCTGGCGGGTTTCGGAAATATCGCCTGAATGATTTTCGTGTTAAATTAATTAAATTCAATGCGTGCTCTGCAAACATTTGGCCCGACTCGTCGATAGAGCCAAATGAAACGCCCTGTGAAATCAATTCGTGCTCTAAATACGCAGCCTTCGCAATTGGGGTTTGCTCTGAACCAACATTATCCGTGTTAGCATAGGTTGAGTCACACGACTTAAAGTCGGATCACATGAGAACTGAATATGTTATATGTTTTTGAAGACTATTTGAACGATTTAATTGTAATTAGATCTATGAAACATATTGGGCTACTAAGAAAACTATATCTACTAAAATGACTTCCAGATACAACGGCTCCAAAATTACAACTTCTCTCAAGCGAATCATCCAAAAGTGCAAAATTTTACCACATTAGATACATTTAATATGAGCTCTACTCATGTCCACAGCATAAACTTCCTATGGAAGGAGAAACTTGGTTTTGACATAAGATTCAAAATTATTATTATTATATGGCCATAACAACCCTTTCGGGTCAAAACCTGAAGCTCTATTTGCCTCTGTTTCTGCTTCCTTCACTGAAGAACATTTTTATGTGGGTGGATTTCAAATCCCTAGTTTTTCTGGGAGGGTCATGCCTATCGACATGGGCGGGACTCGAACCTCGCACCTCTTGTTTGGCGGGACAGTGCGCTATCCAATGGACCATCGAGGCCCCTAAGATTCAAAATCCACTCACTTAAAAAATCTTCAGTGAAGGAAGCAGAAAGAGAAAGGCAAACAATGCTTTAGGCTGTGACCCGATAGGTTTGTTATGGTCATGTAATAATAATAAATAGAACACAATGACAAAACATTGTTTAATTTTTCAGAGATTTTTTTGATTATATGACTAGTTAAGCACTTATACAGGGTGTAACAAGTAAAGGTTTGACTGACTGTCTGGGACACTTGGGACACTTGAGACACAAGACAACATTTAATGTACCTCATAAAATTCTTAAAATTTCGAATAGTGTAAGACATTAGAAGTTATGTGTAATAATCTCTTATATACCAAATTTGGTCAATATGTTTTAAGATACCAATTAAAAAGGAGAAAAATAAGATACTAATCAAAGTTGAACAAGATAACAATTTAGATTGCCAATATGGCAAAGCGATATCGCAGACATCGAACTGTCAACCCGCCATTGAAAATTTCAATATTAGATTTTTCGAAAAAGCTATGAATAGGTATAACGACTGGGACCCAGTTTCGACATATGTGGGAAACTAGGCGCTCGCTTTTTAAGCTATTATTATTCTTATTATTATTATTATTCTTATTATTATTATTATTATTATTATTATTATTATTATTATTATTATTATTATTATAAGGCCATACCAACCCCATCGTGTCAAAGCCTGAAGCATTATTTCCTTTATTTCTGCTTTTCTTTTTACGTGGGAGAATTCCTACGCCAGAACCTAGTTTTTCTAGGAGGTCCATACCTATTGACATGAGCGGGACTCGAACTCGCACCCCTTGTTTGTGCGCTATCCACTAGTCCACTGAGGCCCCAAGCTATCCAAATGAATACTTCGTTTGTCCATTTGACGCTGTCGGGCAAATAGTTCAACTTCATTATATGCCCATATGCTTCTTTCTTATAATGCATAGAAGGAAACAATATAGAACTCCAAAAATTACCGACAGAATGTTCAGGAGGTAAAAACCGCTTTAACTATGCCCGTCCATCCACCTGTTCATTAATCCGTCGAATCCTATTAAGCTATTGTAAGGAAATTTGGCACTTTCAATTATCCTTTTTTTTTTTTGTAAAGATGTTGCACATTTGTCTGAACCTGTCAGTTTCCATATTTTTTAACCAACTAAATGGAAAATTCAGACACATCTTATATTTTATATCATCTGTGGATCCTCCTAGTTTCATAAAGATCGAATTACTGGGCTCGTTCTAACATAAAGAGAATCGTCATTAATATATTCTATGAACTCTGTCATCTACCACAGGTGTTTGCAAAAGGTCTTTACCTGTCCACAGGGTATTCGGTAATCAAGCATTGGTTTTGTTTTATATTTTATTTGTTTGTTTGTTTTTCATAAGCGAAAACCATTCGCAGGCCGTTCGCATGTGGTCAGGACTACTTTGCAGTATTTGTGCACGGCAGCTGTTCAAATATCTCCCGACTCCTATTGGAATCGGCCCACTCTAAGCCTTCTTTTTTATAACTATACCATATATGGGTAGATATAGGGGTAGGCCACCCGTTGCTGAGTAATTAAATTTAACGCTTAAAACAACACAAACGTAGAGAAAAAATTGACCAGACAAACAAGAGAAACCGAACTGAAATATAATTGTTAACGGCCTGCAGTTGGTTTTCCAAATCGTTTGACAGGTCGAGGTAAAAAGATAAAAATAAAAATAAAAATAAAATATAAAAAAATATAAAGTAAATCGAATAAAAAGTATAAATATTTCTGTGGTCGAGCGTGCGCTAATGGATTCGATAGAAATTCCTAGATGATGTTGTTGATGATGATGTTTATGTGCTGGGGCTATATTTGAATTGCCTGCGAATTATGTGCAAAAAGCAATTATATAATCGTATTGAGGAACATTTGAAAGTTGTCAGAGTGAAATTTTTATAAAGCATATAGGGAAGAAATTGGCTTAAAATGGGTATTCAAGGCTTGGTCTATATAGCACTTATGGTTTTAAGATTATGAATGCATATCTAGCATATCTCATAGTCAACCTGGTTATAATATTTCAAACTTTTTGTTAGATTGCATATTTATCATTACTGTCGTTATTGGCTTAATCGGGCTTATTCCGTATTAATGTCAGGCGTTCTCTGTAATTGGTATTTGTGGCATTAGTTGTACATTTTAATGCTATTTAAATCAATTGTAAATGACGCTTAATTTAACTACAAACTAAGCCCTTAACAACTAATAAATACACTATGCTTTTACTCTTTAAGAATTACAGATTTGACTAAGACATGTGCTAAGATACATAAGAATCTTAACTATAAAGCACAATTATTTTCAATAAAATCATTCCGTAGTTATCAATGGGACATATTTCATTAATTTCCATAAGCCCAAATCATAAGAATTAAAGATTTGGCAAAAACGTGAGCTTAGATACATATGTATCTATACTAAAAATTAAGCCCTTAACAACTAACAAATACACTATGTTTTTACTCTATAAGATGTACAGATTTGGCTAAGACATGTGCTAAGATACATATGTATCTTTACTAGAAATTTGGCCTTTTACAACTAACAAAGACATTATGCTTTTACTCTAAAAGAATTACAGATTTGCTTTAGATATGAGCTTAGATACATATGTATCTCAACTACAAAGCAGAATTATTTACAATAAATTTAATCCGTTGCTTATAACTGGGAAATATTTCATTAATTTTCTTAAAACCAAACCAAAAGAATTAAAGATTTTGCAAAAACATGAGCCTAGATACATTTGTATCTCAATTACAATGAGCAACTTTGGTTGCTTTAATTATATAGAATTATTTCATTCCGTAGTTTATCCTTGGGAAATTTTTCATTAATTTCTATTAATTTCTAATCATAAAATGCACTGCTTTGACTGATGATCATCCAAGATACATATGTATCTCAACTAAAAAACCCAACTCAGAGCAAACTATTCTTGTTATCCGTGGGACAATTTTCATTATTCCTATAAACCCAAATCATAAAAATTACAGATTTGGCAAGAAATTAGCTAAGATACATTTGTAGCTCAACTAAAAGCCCAAACCATAGCAAACTCAGCTTGTTTATCCCTGGGAAATATTTGATTAATTTCCATAAACCCAAAAATCATGCATCATGTTTGTGAACTGCCCTCGATTGACACCCAATAAGTCGGTCGGTCGGTCGGTCGGTCGGTCGGTCTAGGGGTCCGAGGACTAAATAAACATAAATTGTTTAACATTGGAGATTGGAGACAATGGGGAAAATGGGAAAAAGAACAAAGAAAGTGGCCGCAGAATAAACATGGAGTTGACTAATTAAGAACCATTTGTCAAAAGGCCCTCGCTGCAAATTGAATGTAAAGCGGGCAGATAAGAACCAGCAAATGCAGCAAATGTAATCAATTCGAGTCTCTCTGTGGTTATGAATGATGAGCAAATACTCACAATTACGGCAATTGCTCATACGTTCCGTTCCTTGGCACCGCCGGAGCCGACGCGTCGGCTCGAACCACTCGGTGGGGTGTAGATAGGGGGCCACGTTGTAATTTGGGGAAATTCAATTATGCCCAAAGACCAAGCGACAACTTTGTCAACGTTGCCACGTTATTTGTTGGGGTGTTTGGAGTAGGTTGGGGCCAAGATGGGGGCAAGATGGGGGACAGGATGGGCTGGAAATCAGCGAAGCGTTGCTAAACCGGATGAAGATGGCACTGGAACTGGTAGTTGAGCCAAAGTCGTTGCCGCAACGAGCAGTTCCACAAGGTTGGAACATGGTCAATTGATGCGTCGTTGGGTGGTTGAGCAAATGGACGGATAGGCGGATGGGCGGATGGGCAGAGGCCGAGTCGGAGTCCGAGTCCGAGTCCGGAGCCCCGTTGCATGTAATCAAACAGTTTGCGTAGCAATTTTCGATTATCGTTTGACTGATTTCGTGTTAAATCAATTAAGACATTGCTCAAGCTGCCTCCAACGCAATGGGGACGTGCGGTCGGCTCTGCCATTCGTGTCTGGCGCCTATTTATCTAATATATATATATATAACTATATAAACTGGCCAAGGCACAGGCAAGACATAAACACACACACACACACCCATACATATATATCTATATATACACAATCGAACAGCTTGGCGAACTATGGAACCTGTGGACTTGGTCTGTTGCCTGGGCTTTCCTTGACTAAAGCCATATGAAAATGCTTTTCAAGTATGCAATTTTCAATTTATGAAAAAGCCTAACGCCAATCCAGCCTCCGGCACGCCCCCCCCAGGCCAGCTGACAAGTGCAGAAGTTGCTGTTGTCGTTGTTGTTGTTGCTGCGGCTAAAAGTTATCCAAAAACTTTCGACTTTGCCTTATTTTGTAGCCGCATAAACACTTTGAAATAGACCGATTCGAAACCGAAACGAACTCGCAGCAACTGAAAAACTTTTGGCAAGTCTGTGCCCCCCCCCCCTTTCTCCACCCCGGGCAGCCCCCTGAGACAGGCAAGCCCGTCAGCTGCTGCCCAAATTGTCCCTGACAGACCTAAAAGACTGCAACAATATTTAAATTAGAATTGAACAATTCGGAAAAAAAAACAGAAAAATTTTGTTACCAACTGTCGCAGAATTCGACTAGGTGAAACGAAAACTAAACAAGAACTAGGAAATTTTAAAGATATTTTGGGAATTTTATTATTAATTCAAGGAGAAACCGCAAAAAGTTACCAGTTAAACCCTCAGTTTTGAAGCTATCCTTATGAAAATTCGCACAGGGATTTTTAGAGTCAAAATGCTGCTCAAGTAAAACCCTCAATCAGTTACGAGCTAGAGCCTCATGTTTAGAGTTATCCTTATGAAACTTGGTACAAGCTTTTCTATAGTCAAAATGCTGCACATTTATCGAATCGGCTACTATATCCTATAGCTAACTTATAATTTTTGATTTTGAATTTGAATTTGAAAAAAAAAACAGAAACATTTTGTTGCCAACTATCGCAGATTTTGACTAGGTGAAACGAAAACTAAACAAGTGTCTTTGAAAATTTACAAAAATATTGGAAATGTGTTATTAATTAATTCAAGAAAAACCCCAAAAAGTTACCAATTAAGCACTCAGCTTGTGAGCCATCATTATGAAGTGGAGTTTCTTGAGTCAAAATGCTGCCCATTTATCAGAGGTAGTCGGATCAGATTACTATATCCCATAGTTGACTTATAATATTAGAATTGATCAATTCGGCAAAAAACAGAAACATTTTGTTGCCAATTATCGCAGACTTCGACTAAACGAAAACAAAGCCAAAAGTTTTGAAAATTTTATAGATATTTTGGGAATTTTATTATTAATTTAAGGAGAAACCTCAAAAAGTTACGGGCTAGAGGCTCAGTTTTCAAGCTATCGTTCTGAAACTTGGTACAGGGCTTTCTCTAAACAAAACACTGCTCCATTGTCGGAGTTGGCTAGATCGGCTTACTATATACTATAGTTGCCGTATAAATGAAAATCATTTCTGCCAAACTTGAACTTAAATGATTTATAAACTCAAAGGATATGAAACATTCAAGGTTCTGTGCAGTAAAAGTCTGCTCTTCTCTGATTCTGACATAATGGCGATTACCGATAAACAATTATGAATGCATAATCGAACCGGGGAATGCCCTACGAGCGAGTGCAACTTGGCACTTAACCTTTTACTGCCCGGGAGCTTGTGTCATTTTCATTTACATTTGCATTGGCAGTTCCCGACGAGCCCAACATGAATTGCCAATGAAGCGAAAGTGCCATAATATGAATTAATGAGCACACACGTTGCTCGATAACAGGAAGCGCCCAGCCCTACCCCATCCCGCCCACCTACCAGCCCACACTACCCTACCATACCCCTCCAAGCCACGAACCAACCCAATAATACATGTACGCAGATATATGTAATACACGCATTTGTACTTGTAGCTTTAGCTTCAACTGTATCTGTATCTATATGTGTATCTCTATCTGCATCTGTATCTGTATCTGTATCTATATCTGTATATATCAATGGCATTATCGAGTGTGATAATCCGCAGGCCTTTTGCATCTGCCAAACGCTCGTGCAAACGTGTAAAATATTCATGTGCCGCTTCTGCTCGGGGCCTGGGGCTTTTGTAGAAATATACTTTTATTTCATATTTGAATTGAAGATATTATAATATGTGGGGGGAACCGGGAGCAACTGTTGCTCGATATGACTAAAGGCAATGGTCAATGTTGGGTTATGAATGGCAATAATGTTAATGTTTCTCGAAATAATTATAAATTATTAACAGATTGGAGATGAGAAAAATTTAGTTTTTCTCGATTTTTGCTTATCGGATAACAGCATTTCCCCCCACGCACTTCTGTGCCTTTCGGCGTGCCTTTGCCACGTACTATGGTACTTCCAATATTTTGAATTTCAACCTCAACTTTGACCATCCAAACTTTTGTCAATATGCAACCGATTTTCAAGTGGCTTACCTTTTTCTCTAGGACTTACCATTAATATTCATCTCTTATCTAAAGAATTTCATTTCAAAGAATTTGTAGCCTTTGATCACCCACGTGAAATATGCCGAAATTTGGTCACAACTTTCACCATCCAAATTTTCGTTAATATGCAACCGATTTTCAAATGGCTTACCTTTTTCTCTAGGACTTACCATTTATATACATATCTTATCTAAAGAATTTCATTTTTCGAAGATTCAATTTAATTCTTTCTCAATTTTCATGATGTAGCCTCTGGTCCCCCATATGAAATATTTTGAAATTTGGCCTGAATTTCGACTTATTATGTTTCGGTCGATATAAAACCGATTTCCAAGCGGTTTACCTTTTTTTCATGGAATTACCACTCGTATTCATCGAGTATCTAAATAGATCCCATTTTCATTCATCGAGTATCTAAATAATTTCGTTTTTCCAAGATTTAATTTTTTCGATTTTTACGATGTAGTCTCTGATCCCTCCACATGAAATATAATGTGGCCACAACTTTGACCATCCATATTTTGGTCAATATCCAATCGATTATCAAACGGTTTACCTTTAACACTCTTATTCATCGCGTATCTAAATAGTTCCAATTTTCGAAGACTTAATTTTTTTCGATTTTCGTGATGTAGCCTCTAGTCAACTAACCATTCATGTTTTGGTCAATATCCTACCAATTTTCAAGCGGTTTACCTTGTGCTTAAGTATTTGTTAGAGATTTATATCGCATCTAAATAATTTTTTTTTTAATTTTTCTCGATTTTTCCAATATTGTTCTTGGTCTGTCCAAGGTAAGCTAAATCAAGATCTGAACCAGTTTTTAGACGATTTGCTATTTCTCTGAAACATTTCCTTTGGAGGAGGAACGACTGCTTTGACAGTTTGAATTCCAATTCCTCATCTCTAAATTTTCGGAAATGTCAGTTGAAACTGATTAAATGTTTTCGAGTACAAAAGTGTGGCTGGCCAGTGTGACCAATGTGACAGACTGACATTTTAATGGTGTGAACTGTTTCGGCAACAAGCGGCCCGGTAAGGGTTAGGTGTGCGGGGACAACAACATCCATTTGGCAGTGTCAAAAGGTTGGCCACTGAGCTCATTTCACCTAGAGCCACGCCCAGCACTTTGCACAGATTCATGCATAAAATTATAATAAATCATGGCACGCAATAAATATGGCACCCACATAGAACCGGGCCAGATACTCCCCGCAGTTGCCGCTGCGTGGGCGTCGATAAGCTCAACTCCCCCCCGAAAAAGCATCTAAACATAATCGAAAACGCGTTCGCATCTCTTGTGCTGCTCCTGCTACTGATGCGGATGCGGATGCGAACGCTGCTCCAACTGATGCTGATGCTTCTGCTTCTGCTTCTGCTTCTGCTTCTGATGATGCTTCTCCGGGTGTATCTTGTATTTAAATATAAATGAAAATGTTATGCAGCCTGATTGCGGCATATTTTGACGCAGCCTCTGGGCCCTCAGCTGGGACAGTGACTGGCGGTGAAAGTGATGAGACTGTAAGCTGGGCTGGGGCTATGGATGGGGCGATGGCTGGGACGATGGCTATAGGTGGAGGGCAACGCTTTGCGTTTCTTTGATAAAATCACGTACAGCTTCTGGCCAGAACTCTCCAAAAGAACTTCAATCTTGAGTTAAATGCGCCACAAAAGAGCAATGCGCTTTTTGTTGTTCTCTTTATACCCTGATCCCAATTTGAAAAATGGATAGAAGGGTATAACAGTTATATTGTAGTGAATGTAACAGGCAATAGGAGACGAGGCAGTACCTGATAAATTATATATATTCTTGACCGGCATCAATAGCCGAGTTGATATAGCTATGTCTGTCTGTCCGTCTATATGAACGCGCCGATTTCAGAAACTACAAGAGCTACAGTACGAGTTTGTTTCAAATTTTGGATGTCACGCCTCCTTCGCCTGTTAATCGATAAAACGGGTTTCGATAAAATGGCCGTAACTGTGGCATTTATAGAGTAATCGACATCAAATTCGGTATATAGGGTCATAATTAGAAACTGTAGAATGGAATTTCGCAAAATTTGGTACACTCCTCCATGTTTCCGGAAAGTAACGAAATGTGTCCATCATCCACAAGAGTTTAGAAATTTGGCATTTTCGTGTTTATAGACCTCATGCAAAAAGTGGCATTACAAAAAAAAATTTCCCCTCCCACTTTGGTCATCCTTAAACTAAAAAGGTGCTTATATTTTCTACAATCCTTATAACAATGATTCGAGAATTCCAGAATATATATTTCTGACTGTGTTATCAACTAAACCTAGAGATTTCAGAACGATCGGATCGGAAACACCAAAGTTATAAGATAAAGAAGTGGCCACAAAAGGTCTAAAATGGCAATAGATAAACAATTCATTATGTCACCTGGCGGCTAAATGTTTATAGCTAGAGACAAGAAATTTGGTATATACATTCGCATGGATAATGTGCAAATTGCAGTTTCTAAAATTTTTGATGCCACGGCTTCTTCGCCGAAAATTAAAAAAACCTGATAACAGGTGTAATTCTTTGATTTGAAACAAGATTTTCACAGTGTATATTTTGAAATGAGATTTGAATGTGTACTGAAAATTTCAAGTTGATCTGATCTCAAATACAGAAGTTATTCGCAAAAGAGTGTAGAAAGTCACCTATGGGAAAGTCGGTTAACACAGTGCCGACTTCAGCGCATGCTGTCTAAGGGTAGAAGTGTGTCTGTGTGTGTAACGGTATTAAGTGTTTCTGACTGTATTGCACATTTGGGATCAGGGTATCTTATAGTCGAGCTCACTCGACTAGAGCTTTCTTACTTGTTGTTGTTGCTTGCCTCAAGTGTTGCTGTTGAGAGAATTCAGTTCTTGAGAATTCAGTTCCTCATTGTTGGATTTCACGCATGAGACAAAAGAGCTGCCACTTGAGACAACAATAACCCATTTTTAATGGGTTCAGTTTGGTCTTATCGTGCCATTCTAAGCTACTGAGTGTGTGGATATATCTAGCTATCTGATAAAGCCAATCTGTTAAACGCATTAGCAAACACAAAAGCAACGATGAGCAAATGTTAAACAGTCGTCAGTTGCCCGGGTCGCATAATGAGCAAGCAACCAGCCACAGCACACCACCCCACCCAGTGGCAACACCCAGTGGCACTCCCAAGTGGCACCACCCAGTGGCAGCACCGCCATACGCAAATGCAAGTCAAACAAATTTAAGTACTTTCATGCGCCATAAGAGCCACCTGATAGAGATCTTTTATTTGCACAGATCCCGCCGCCGCCGCCGCCCTGCCAGCTCCTGAAAGTCCTTCCCAACCTTCCCATCCTTCCATATCCTTCCTTTGGCAAATGCAGCCACTGAGGCTGCTGCAGGCGCGCTTTTTATCTCGGAGACTAAATGCATTTTGCATATGGCATATGGCTTTCTGCAGGCAGTGTGTGTGTCTGTATGGGTTGTGCTGGAGGGGGTACTGGAGAGATGGTTCTGGGAAGGTGGTTCTTGGCAGGGGTTTTGGGTTTAACATGTGCGTCTTTCGTATCTGCGCGCTTTGTGCGATTTATGAATTAACTTTTTTGAATGAAGTCAACTCGCAGCGCAGTCGGGCCATGGGTATGGGGTCTTAACGGGGCGCCAAATGGGGGCCAAAGGGGGGCTGGCTGACAGTAAGAAACAAGGCAAATCCTTACAAATGCTGGCAGACATATGTAAAAAGCTTAAAATACAGCTAAAGCAGCAACGCTCCCATTGCAATGGTACAAAGCAAATCCCCAACCTCAAACCTAACCTCAATCCAAGTGCAATTCGTATGCGATATGAAAAATAGAAAAGAAAAGAAAGGAAAAGAAAAGAAAAGCAAAGAAATCAAAAACGAAAAGGAAAAAAAAAACAGTGTAGAAATTTGCAGATTGCTTGGGCTCTGATAAATGGCAGCTCTCGTGTCTTTGACGCGATTTTCCAGCATTTCCCAGCTACGTCCCCCGCGCGTTGCCCAAGATGCTTTCACTTGTTTCTGTGAATATCATATTAGTTGAACTTTTGTGCCGCCTTTAATTGAAATGCCTCCTTGTTTTACCGACTGACTGACTGAATGACTGCCTGAATGACTGCATGACTGGCTGAATGACTGACTGACTGACTGACTGACTGACTGCATGACTGAATGACAACTGTCAGAATGAATGAAGTGAATGACTTGACTTACCGTTTGTTTTGGCATAATTTCCACTTGCCTGCAAAAATTGCTGCATTATGAATGGAAGAGGCCATATTTGCTGATTGCATATAGATAGAATTTGCCCAATGTTTACCGACTTTGGTTGGGCCTCAACTGGCATTTTGCTAAACATGGCCCCGTTCATAAATCAACCTTACAAATTGCCATTTAGGCACATAACATTTGAATGAGTTCCAATCAGAAAATATAAACCTTTTCAGCTATTCAGGCTAAACCTGGTTGTTAACTTTCCAAAGAGAGTAAGTGGATCAATAAGTAACTGTAATTGGGGGAAGCAGGTGACTCGATAGTGTTATGGTGTTTTGGATTAGCTTTGAAAAGATACCTAAAATTTTAAACATTTCAGCAATCACTATAATAATACCAGAATTAGTAGAATTTGCAATGTTTTTTAAGGTATTACATGGGTTTTGAAGTATCAAAATATCGAATTATTTTAATATTATGATATGTCTAGACTTAAGAATATACATTCTGCAAGTTTCAAGACAAACGGAAGAAAAGTGTAGGAGGTAGAACCTTTGAGAGAGAGCTCGCCATAGAAATATATGAGTTTTATCCAAACTTCAATATTTGGCCGTGTTTTTTCTCGAAATGTCGTTTTCAAGGTTGGTGGTCGCGATTTCTCAGAATCTAGTGAAGCCTACTTTTTCAAATTTTTCATACTTCTTCTAGATGGGATGACCTCGTAATCAACTGAAGTATTTTCTTTCCTCTTGTTTTTCAATTTTAACTAATTTTTCTACAGCAATTTATGATAAAAATCAGACCTAAGATCATACTGTTCTATGAAAATTTGCAAAAGAATCATTTTATTGTTATTTTTTTAATCCCTTTGTTAATCATGAGCTATACTCATCTACTATGCGATGAAATTTTTTGATATTAAATGAATCCTTCGTCTGTTACGCTGGGAATCGCTAGGAGTATTGTTTTGAAGAAAATATTGTTCCAATATTTCTCTTTTTTATCCAAAAGCTTGAATAAATAAATCCATTTACTATGTGTGGGGCCTTAGTGGGCCAGTGGATAGCGCACTCTTCCGCGAAACAAGAGGTGTTGGGTTTGAGTTCCACTCCCACTTTGGTCATCCTTAAACTAAAAAGGTGCTTATATTTTCTACAATCCTTATAACAATGATTCAAGAATTCTAGAATATATATTTCTGACTGTGTTATCAACCAAACCTAGAGATTTCAGAACGATCGGATCGGAAATACCAAAGTTATAAGATAAAGAAGTGGCCCCAAAAGGTCTAAAATGGCAATAGATAAACAATTCATTATGTCACCTGGCGGCTAAATTTTTAAAGCTAGAATAAATAAATCCATTTACTATGTGTGGGCCCTTAGTGGGCCAGTGGATAGCGCACTATCCCGCGAAACAAGAGGTGTTGGGTTCGAGTTCCACTCATATACATAGCATGACCTTCCTAGAAAAACTAGGTTGTGGCGTTATAATGCATGACTTTCGTGTTTATGGACTGAAAATATCAACAATTTAGTGAAACAATAGTTAATAATAAAACTTTACATTCCCAATAACTTGATGGATGTATAATATCTCATTATGAATAATCCAAAATTCAGGAATTAGTTGAAAGTACATACTGACAGACCCTGATACGTTCCCTTTTGGTCCGCTAGGAAATCATTCAAGGGTCTACAATGCTGCCTTCAATACATAAAAAACACTCAGCAAATTTACTCCGAAATAAGTGAAGAATACTTATAACATTTTGAATTTAATCATATATAAGAAGCTGATAACTCAACAAATCCAAGACTCATGTAGGCTGTGAGTTTATATTGTATTTTTCTATTAATATGAACTTCAGTCTATTTTTAATTTTTCTTTCAGAGTTTCTGCCACTCCACACCCCACACTCCACCCCAAAGTCCTTCATCCGCACACAATACACAATATATAGATTGTTTTGTAATCTCGAGTATCCGAGTCATGGTTAGCACTTAGCGAGTTCGACTGGCTGAGTTGCAGTCGTTGATAAGAATGCGATGAGCTTGCAATTTACTAAAAGTATCTGCTCTAATATTAATTTATCCAACTTGGGTCAAAGTGCAAAAGTCATGTCAGTTCAAAGGGAAAATAAATACGGGCGAAGTGCTGGGTAAAAACTCTCAAGAGTCATAATCATTATGGCGTTGTGCAAAGAAACTCACGCGAATGCCAAAGTTAATGCGCTTCAATGTCAAAAATTGCCAAGGAGAAAAAAAAAACTGGAGGGAAAAATTCAACAAATAAATCTATGACAAGTCCATAGATACGTCTTAAAGGAATGCCTGATTTAGCCGGGCGCACAAAAACAAAGGACACATATTTTATGGATGTCATTCATGGGAATTGGTACAAAGCCGGGCAAGCCGGGGGTACGACATTCGGTTCTATTTGCGGGGAGGTCCCTTTGTGTCGTCGTCTGGCTGTTAAGTGCTTTGACGCCTGTGGGCTCTGGAGGCCCGGGGACAATACGGGGCAACAAATACCCATCTTCTTGTTGTTAAGTCCCGTGCTTAGCCTTTGACATTTCATTGTCCTTAGATGAGTATTTTATTCTCCCTTGCCCCGCGGCGTTTCTATTTCTTATTTGAATCAATCAATTGTTTCTGTGCATTGACAATAGATAAACTGTTGTCTAACGAATAAACCTAGAAACTTACTTCAAGATCTGATTCAATTTACTCAAATGAAGCCAAATTATGACTTGATCTTGGCGGAAATTTATCAAACTTACGATTTTTGACATGACGAAAAAATAAAAGTATAACAAATATATAAAAAATGTTTGTCCCAACAAAGCTTTGATCATTCGATCTAATAAATTTTTAGGTTGATACTCAACCAAATTTTGAAAAAAGACAGTAAGGAAGAAGAGTCGACTGTAATATATAAGAGGAAGAGGAAGATTTTGATTAAACAGATTCAACCAATCCATTGTGTATGTATATGTAATAAGGGTCGCTCCATATGAACGATCTCTAATCTTGGATGATATATTCGCCATACAGACATTGAAAGGAATATTAAGATACCTAGGGCCTCGGTGAACCAGTAGATAGTGCACTGCCCCGCTAAACCAGAGGTGCGAGTTCGAGTCCCGCTCATGTCGATAGGCATGACACTCCAAGAAAAACTAGGTTGTGCCGTAGGATTTGAAATCCACCCACGTAAAAAAAGTTCTTCAGTGAAGGATGCATAAATAAAGGACAATATCAGGCTTTGACCCGACAGGATTTTTAACGCCATATAATAATAATAACAAGATAGAGTGCTGCAGTCGAGAGAGTTCGACTGCGGGTATACCCTGATCCCAGTCAACTAATACACGCACACATATACACACTTATACCGTTAGACAGCGTGAGCTGAAGTCGGCGCTGCGTCAGCCGTCTTTCCCATAGGTGAATTCTTACACTCTTTTGCGGATTACTTCCGTGTTTATAATACGATTTATTTGAAACTTTCAGTATAAGTTCAAAATACATTTTAAACTACGTGTGTTGAAAATCTTTTTTTAAATCAAAAAATTACACCTGTTTTTAAGGGCGTAGCATCAAAAATTTGAGAAACTGCTTTTTACGCATCACCAATGCAAGCGTTAATGCCAAATTTCGTGCTTCTAGCTATAAACGCTAAGCCGCCAGGTGACATAATGCATTTTTCACCTTTTGGCATTTTAGCCCGTTTTCGGCCACTTCTAAGTCTTATAACTTCTGTGTTTATGATCCGATCGTTCTGAAATTTTCAGGAATGGTTTATGACAATATTATGAATACATATTATAGAGTTTCTAATCATAACCCTATTTACGGAATTCGGTGTAGATAGCTCTATAAATGTATAAGTTATGGCCATTTTATCGAAAATCGTTTTTATCGATTATCAGGCGAAAGCGGCGTGGCATCCGAAATTTGAAACAAACTCGTATTGCGTATGCTATACACTGATATTCATGCCAAGTTTGAAGTCTGCAGCTTTTTAGTTTCCGAAATCGGTGCATTCATACCGATGGACAGACGGACGGACGGACGCTAAATAGGGTTAGTTTAGAAACTGCAGAATGGAATTTCCAAAAATTTTGATACACTCCTCCATTTTCCCGGAAAATGACGAAATGTATATAACAGCCATAGATCCCATACACAAAGTGGCATCCAAAATTTTTTTCCATCCTTATTTGGTCCCCCCCAAATTCAATAAGTGCTTATAATTTCGACAATCCTTATCATAATAGTTCGAATTCTATAATATGTATTCATAATAATGTCATGCGTAAAAAGCAGTTTCTCAAATTTTTGATGCCACGCCCGCTCCCCCGCAATTTAAAAAATTTAATAACAGGTGTAATTTTTGATTTAAAACAAGATTTTCAACACACGTATTTTGATATGTATTTTGAACTTATATTAAAAGTTTCAAGTTTATCGGATTATAAACACAGAAGTTACCTATTTGCCGTCCTGACGCAGCGCCGACTTCAGCTTACGCTGTCTAACGGTATAAGTGGGTATATGTGCGCGTGTGCCTGTGTGACTTTATTAATCGAATTCAACGGTATTAGTTGACTGGGATCAGGGTATACCCGCAGTCGAGCTCTCTCGACTGCAGCACTCTATCTTGTTATACTTGTTTTGACTATTGACCTCTTGGGTCTGAGTGAAATTATGACACGGATGATTATGAATTGAATTTTGTAGTCCATGTGAAGATATTATTGACCTGACGTATTGTTTGTCTTAAAAATTTTAAGCAATTTCAATTGTTTTCTTTTTTGAGGTTTCTAAAAATTGCATAAAATACCTATGAATCCAGGAAAAACTATGCATGGTCCAATAAGAAGTTTGTGCAAACTGTGTTTGCTCTGTTTAATGAACTGTAGATGAAGAAATTATATTTTGCTTAACAAGCAAGAGACGCAGATACAAAGAGGGATACAAATACGTCTATCTAGATACATCTATAGCTACAGATACAGATACACTGAGAAACAAATGCACAGTTTAATTTTTGCTTGTCAAGCTTAATTTGCGCTTGAATGCATTGCCTCTACATGTGAGTGTGTGTGTGTGTGAGGGTGTGCGTGTGAGTATCTGTGTGTGTATCTGTGTGTGTGTGAGGATTGCATGCACGAATGACAGGACACGGAAACAGCAAAAACTCCATGCCCCAAACGGACTGAGGTGATGTACGTCCAGTCAGCATTTGCTTTTGGGGTCAGATATGAGACCCCAGCTAAGCCTGGCCTGGCATTTTGTTTGCAAAATAATTACAGTGAGCACTGACAATGATGAAACCACATAAAATATACACAAATTTCTACAGGGTATGAGGCTCTACAGGGTATACCATTGATCCCACTTGCCCACTGATCAATTGATTAAGATTTCGCTATGCGAGGATTTCAGTTATATTATTGAAATTGATGAGCTTTACGGGTTGAGCCGTTGTCTGACGACGGCTCCTGAGATGGCGCCTCGTGGTTGGGTCTACAAGGCTCCTCCACTTGATGTGCTCTCAACGTTTCGAATTGAGTATAAGATGTAATAGGGCCAGCCACTAATGCGCATTGATTTTCAGATCTTCCTTCGCGTTATTTTCCAATGTTCCTTGTTGTTGTTGGTGTTGTTGTTGTCGTTGTTGTTCTGGTTGTTGTTGTTGTCGTTGTTGTTTCTGGCATCGCTCGTTGTTCGCCTAATGGCGGCGGATGTGGTTAAAAGCATTTGCCCAGCTACCTTTTTCATAGACCATTAAATTTGCATTTGATGCTGACTGGCTGACTGGCTGACTGGCGGGCGAGATGGGCATCAGAAATTTCTGCTATTCAAGGCAAAATGGTATAAAAGAAGTTCTAAATATTTAAATAAGTTGCAACTGAAGACCCGGTATTATATGTATAAGACTAACATCGAAATGCGGAACAGGAAAATAACAAAACAAACGAATTTTTAGAATGGAAACATGCGAAAATAATGCCATTATTAGCTTTGATTGGAGAAGCCATTCCAAAGCTATACACAGTCCGCCATGACTCCCTTTTACTTCCTGACTGCAGCTCCGATTTCATTATTTATATATACGCTTGAATAAATTCTGCTTAATCATTATGAAATTTTTCGTATAATATTAAAAAATATTAGTTTCTTTTTCGAACTTTGAGACTTTATTGAGCAAAAAGTGGCTAACAATCCACTAATCAAAGTATAGCCCATCGCTAGACACTTCTATTTTTCATCCTTCATTCAATTTTCAGATACCAACTCGGAAGAACAGTTCGTCTGATCAATTTTTTTGTTTCCTCGTAAGAGGAAGGTCAAGTTCTGGTCGGAAAAGATGGTAATCATAAGGAGCAACCTCTGGGCTACACGGCGGATGGTATAGGACTTCCCTAAGAAGTGTTTTTAAGTAACATGGGGTTACTAACATGGGGTCGAGCGTTGTCGCGAATTGCTGCAAAATTACTTTGTCATATCCATCCGAAAATTGTGGACGTTTTTCTTGCAATGCTCGAATCAAATGCATCAATTCTCGTTTTTGACTTTTCACTTAAATTTTCAGATACTCTAACCAAGTATATGTACTTGAAACTTACGAGAAGTATCTCAAATATATTTCAATTTACGAGCTAAAAGTTTTAAAATGGTAATGGTTTTAATGAGGCCTCGGTGGACCAGTGTATGGAGCACTGTCCCGACAAACAACTGGTGTGTGTTCGAGTCCCGCTCATGTCCATAGGCACGACCCTCTTAGGAAAACTAGGTTGTGGCGTATGATTTAAAATCCACCCAAGTAAAAAAAGATCTTCAGTGAAGGAGCAGAAAAAAGACAAATTGTGCTTCAGGCCATGACTCAATGGGGTTGAAGAATAATAATGGTTTTAAATGGTTATCAAATGGTATGAAGAATTTTCTTTATTTTCCGAAACAAACAAACGAAACATTTTTGAAAGTCAAAATTTTGTTAAATAATTCAAATATACAAATTCTAACAAATAACTATTTTTTCAGGCATCTTAAGAACCAAACCAATTGAAAACACAAAACCGTATGTTCCCGAATATTTATTCCATTATACATTATCATTAACATAATACATATCACACTGATAGATTTGGTCTAGGCAGCTATGCCCTCTATACTTATCGAAAATAAGTCTATAAAGAAATTTATTTACTTTTCATAAGATATATGAGAACTGAACACAGGCAGCCCCAAGATACGACCATAATAAAATTGGGACGCCTGACTACCCATTGATTAAAAAGAATTCGTTCTGGCGATACTATCAAAAGTAAAGCATTAAATCGCATATAAAGTTTTTAGCATACAAAAAACATACCTAAATCGATACTACGATTTTCTTGATGCTCCTTATTTGTATCGATTGACATATGTTGCATAGTTTTACTGGACTGATTGGGTTCTCCATACACTCTCATTCTCAGCTCTCGACTATAGATCTTGCGAACATATTCATTGCAGAGCAACTGCAATTTGACATGCTTGAAAAGTTTGGACTTCGATTTGGCTTCCTTATGTTTATGCCTTCGTATGGGACGTAAGGAAGTGGGTAAAAGACGATGCAGGAAATCAGTGCTGGATGGTTTGCGGTTTCGAGCACTACATGAAAGTGTAGATCTCTCAACCTTAACGGGAGTTGGCTCAGATATGATGCGATTTTCAAGATTCGGTTCGTGAAAATTGTATGCATCCAAACCCAGACTGGACATATGCAGCTTCTCTAGGCCAATGATTTCCAGTCTGTTTTTTAGCCACGTTGTATGCTCCTCTTGGCATAAACGATATGACATCGGCGTCAAACGACCAACATCCGGGGGTTTGCCAATCGCTAGAAATGGAGTTCTATCAAGAGCATCGACCAGGCATGGAATACAATAGGTACGTTTCTAGGCAGGTGGCAAGGGAATAG